>JANJGN010000037.1:14952172-15001080 GCA_026770705.1 Isurus oxyrinchus
CACTAATACTCACCCCTGCTAACCTCCCTCCCCTAATACTAACCCACCTTCCCTGCTAACTCTGTTCCCTGTCCACCCCACCCAATCCCCAACTCACTCCCTCGTCGCTAACTCTCCCCCTGCTTTCAGAGTGGTAAGTATGGGAAACAAGCGTTAATAGAGCCCAGCAACTGTGGGGATGTGGGGTTGAAAACTAAGGGAGTGCCTCACTGTCGGAGGGTCAGTGCTGAGGGAGCGCCGCACATCGGAGGGTCAGTGCTGAGGGAGCGCCACACTGTCAGAGGGTCAGTGCTGAGGGAGTGCCGCACTGTCAGAGGGTCAGTGCTGAGGGAGCGCCGCACTGTCAGAGGGTCAGTAATGAGGGAGCGCCGCACTGTCGGAGGGTCAGTGCTGAGGGAGCGCCGCACTGTTGGAGGGTCAGTGCTGAGGGAGCGCCGCACTGTTGGAGGGTCAGTGCTGAGGGAGCGCCGCACTGTCGAGGGTCAGTGCTGAGGGAGCACTGCACTGTCGGACGGTCAGTGCTGAGGGAGCGCTGCACTGTCGGAGGGTCAGTACTGAGGGAGCGCCGCACTGTCGGAGGGTCAGTGCTGAGGGAGCGCCGCACTGTCGGAGGGTCAGTGCTGAGGGAGCGCCGCACATCGGGAGGGTCAGTGCTGAGGGAGCGCCACACTGTCAGAGGGTCAGTGCTGAGGGAGTGCCGCACCTGTCAGAGGGTCAGTGCTGAGGGAGCGCCGCACTGTCAGAGGGTCAGTAATGAGGGAGCGCCGCACTGTCGGAGGGTCAGTGCTGAGGGAGCGCCGCACTGTTGGAGGGTCAGTGCTGAGGGAGCGCCGCACTGTTGGAGGGTCAGTGCTGAGGGAGCGCCGCACTGTCGGAGGGTCAGTGCTGAGGGAGCACTGCACTGTCGGACGGTCAGTGCTGAGGGAGCGCTGCACTGTCGGAGGGGTCAGTACTGAGGGAGCGCCGCACTGTCGGAGGGTCAGTGCTGAGGGGAGCGCCGCACTGTCGGAGGGTCAGTGCTGAGGGTGTGCTGCACTGTCGGAGGGTCAGTGCTGAGGGAGTGCTGCACTGTCGGAGGGTCAGTGCTGAGGGAGTGCCGCACTGTCAGAGGGTCAGTGCTGAGGGAGTGCCGCAGTGTCGGAGGGTCAGTGCTGAGGGAGTGCTGCACTGTCGGAGGGTCAGTGCTGAGGGAGTGCCGCACTGTCAGAGGGTCAGTGCTGAGGGAGTGCCGCAGTGTCGGAGGGTCAGTACTGAGGGAGTGCTGCACTGTCCGAGGGTCAGTACTGAGGGAGTGCTGCACTGTCGGAGGGTCAGTGCTGAGGGAGTGCCGCACTGTCGGAGGGTCAGTACTGAGGGAGCACCGCACTGTCGGAGGGTCAGTACTGAGGGAGCGCCGCACTGTCGGAGGGTCAGTACTGAGGGAGTGCCGCACTGTCGGAGGGTCAGTACTGAGGGAGCGCCGCACTGTCAGAGGGTCAGTACTGAGGGAGTGCCGCACTGTCAGAGGGTCAGTGTTGAGGGAGTGCCGCACTGTCGGAGGGTCAGTACTGAGGGAGCGGTGCACTGTCAGAGGGTCAGTACTGAGGGAGCGCTGCACTGTCGGAGGGTCAGTACTGAGGGAGTGCCGCACTGTCAGAGGGTCAGTACTGAGGGAGTGCTGCGCTGTCCGAGGGTCAGTGCTTGAGGGAGTGCCGCACTGTCGGAGATGCCATATTTCAGATGAGATGTTAAACCAAGGCCCGTCTCCCTGTTGAGGATTCTGATGAGGCGCCCAACCTGCTTTCCTCAAAAAGAAAAACAAGTCACTTGTGTTGTGGGATCTTCCTGGGCTGCAAGTTAAAAAGCCCAGAGGGTCTCTCAATGCCTCCCACCCCGCACAACCCCACCCCCCCCCACTTACTGGGAAGGGAACCAGTGAGGCCTTTCCCAGTTGGCAAGCGCACTGATAGTCACTGTCCTAACTCTCAGTGTTGGTAACGCTAACAGGTTATGTCTTGGTGTGAAAATTGGGACAGGTGGGTGGGAGCTTTTGGGTCAGAGAGCTGGGGAGGGGTGAAGGACACACAGTCTGTCCCTGGGGGGATTAGGGACCATATCTCATTCTCAGTAAACAAGTTGCTGCTCTCAGGAACTTTGCCCAGCTCTGCTTTTCACAATGGCAGCTCCAACTGCAGCTTTGGAATAAACAAACTGAGTGTGTGTGTGAGTGTGTGTCAGCGACTGCAGCCTTAAGGTGGAACACCCTGACTCAGCATTCAGAGCTCATTGTAAAGGAAACAGGTCCAGGACTGATGGACAGCCCAGAGCTCCCAGTCTCACAAACACCCTCACATCAGGGATGGGCTTTAACTACCCCAGCTAACCAGGCCGCAAAAAACAAAGCTGCTGAATAAATCAGACACTCCCACTCAGAAATAACTGAGATGCTCCCTCAGTACTGACCCTCTGACAGTGCGGCCCTCCCTCAGTACTGACCCTCTGACAGTGCGGCACTCCCTCAGCACTGACCCTCTGACAGTGCGGCCCTCCCTCAGTACTGACCCTCTGACAGTGCGGCCCTCCCTCAGTACTGACCCTCTGACAGTGCGGCACTCCCTCAGTACTGACCCCTCTGACAGTGCGGCCCTCCCTCAGTACTGACCCTCCGACAGTGCGGCACTCCCTCAGCACTGACCCTCCGACAGTGCGGCACTCCCTCAGTACTGACCCTCTCACAGTGCGGCCCTCCCTCAGTACTGACCCTCCGACAGTGCGGCACTCCCTCAGCACTGACCCTCCGACAGTGCGGCACTCCCCTCAGCACTGACCCTCTGACCGTGCGGTGCACCCTCAGCACTGACCCTCCGACAGTGCGGTGCTCCCTCAGTACTGACCCTCCGACAGTGCGGCGCTCCCTCAGCACTGACCCTCCGACAGTGCGGCGCTCCCTCAGCACTGACCCTCCGACAGTGCGGTGCACCCTCAGCACTGACCCTCCGACAGTGCGGTGCTCCCTCAGCACTGACCCTCCGACAGTGCGGCGCTCCCTCAGCACTGACCCTCCGACAGTGCGGTGCACCCTCAGCACTGACCCTCCGACAGTGCGGTGCTCCCTCAGTCCTGACCCTCCGACAGTGCGGCGCTCCCTCAGCACTGACCCTCCGACAGTGCGGCGCTCCCTCAGCACTGACCCTCCGACAGTGCGGTGCACCCTCAGCACTGACCCTCCGACAGTGCGGTGCTCCCTCAGTACTGACCCTCCGACAATGCGGCGCTCCCTCAGCACTGACCCTCCGACAGTGCGGTGCACCCTCAGCACTGACCCTCCGACAGTGCGGTGCTCCCTCAGTACTGACCCTCCGACAGTGCGGCGCTCCCTCAGCACTGACCCTCCGACAGTGCGGTGCTCCCTCAGCACTGACCCTTTGACCCACAGACATGCGACAACCATGAAAGTAAGGAGAGGAATGAGGAGGGCGAGAGAGGTGATGTGGTGTATCTGAAAGTTTCACTTTGGCTGCCAGCCTTTGTTTCAGATGCTACAATAGGCTCACTGAATGAAAAACTGTTTTGATAACAGGTAGAAAGCTCCAATACACCCTCAGCCTCAACAGCATTTACAGGATTGACTCCCAGATTCCCACTCTGTTTTGTGTGAAACTGCTTACTGACCTCACCCCTACATAGCCTGGCTATAACTTCAAATTGGCATTTGGGGGAAGAGGTTTCTAAAAAAGACGTTTGGTAAAAATTTACAATCTGTTGTGAGCAAGCAAGTCAGTCCTTAATTCTGACAGAGAGAAGTATGTCGTTGTTTGTTGTAGAATGATAATTACCTGTTTAAGTTTGTTTCTAACTTCACTCAGTGAGGAATATATTTGCAGCCTGATTCTTTTTAAACTCTCCTAATTATAAGTTATATTGATGTAGCACGTTCAATGTAATGAAACGTCTCAAGGTGTCTCACTGGAACATTATCAAAGTCTGACACTGAACCAAAAGAGATGTTCAGTCAGACACCCAAACGCTCAGTTTTAAGGAACGTCTTATAGGAGGAGAGAGAGAGAGGGGGGGTGTAGTTTTGGCAGGGCGGGGGTGTATTCCATAGCTTAGGGACCAGGCAAGCTGGAGCAATTGCATTTGGGGATTCAGAAGAGGCCAGAATTAGAGGAGTGCAGATATCTGAGGATTGTGGAGGGGGAGCTAGGGAGATGACAGAGATGGAGAAGGGCGAGACCATGGAGAGAGTTGAAAACAAGGATGAGAAGTTTAAAATGGAGACATTGCTTGATTAGGAGTCAGCACAGGGGTGATAGGGGAACAAGACTCGCTGCGAGTTAAGAGACGGGAGCGGGGTTTAGGATGAGCTGAAGCTTACAGAGGGTTAGGATGTGGGAGGCCAGCCAGGTGTGTATTCCAATAGTCAAGCTACAGCTAACAAAGGCATGATGAGGGCCATGGCCTTCATTGTCCAGAGGCTGGGCCTACTCAGGAGAGACCATTCAGCCTATTATGCCTCTGCTGGCCCTTGAAAGATCAATCCTGAATCTGCTTCCACCGCCCTTTCAGGCAGCGCCTTCCAGATCACAACAACTCGCTGTGTAAAAAAATCACCTCATCTCCCCCTCTGGCTCTATTACCGATTCTCTTCAATCTGTGTCCCTCTGGTTACCAACCCTCCTGCTGCTGGAAACAGTTTTCTCCTTATTCACTCTATCCACACCTCTGCTGATTTTGAACGCCTTCCTTATATGAACGTACAAACAAGGAGCAGGAATAGGCCACTCAGCCCCTCGAGCCTGCTCCGCCATTCAATAAGATCATGGCTGATCTGACTGTAACCTCAACCCCCACATTCCCACCTACCCCCGATAACCTTTCACCCCCTTGTTAATCATGAATCTATACACCTCTGCCTTAACAATATTCAAAGGCTCTGCTTCCACCACCTTCACCCCTGCTGCAAGGAGAACAATTCCAGCTCTTGCAGTCTCTCCACATGAACTGTAGCACCACCACCCAGTAAATCTCCTCTGCACTTTGAATATTGCGAGTTCCACCTTAAAGGGTGTAGTGACGAGGAGAGGGGAGGCGGGCAGAGTGTTTAAAAAGGGGGAGGAGGAGGAGGAGTTCCTCAGACAGAACCAGAGAGAGTGAGAGAGGAGGTCGGTTTGTTGTAGCTGCAGCGTTGCACAGACTTGCATCAGCCTGATTATTATTAAATTAATGATTATTATTGATAGTTGGAGTGAGGGGGAGCTAGTTATTGATTATTATTGATAATTGTGGGGAAGGGGAGATAGTTATTGATTATTATTTTTAATTGTGGTGAAGGGGAGATAGTTATTGATTATTATTGATAATTGTGGTGTGGGGTAGGTGATTATTGATTATTGTTGATAGTTGGAGTGAGGGGGAGCTGTTTTTTGATTATTTGTGGTGGGGGGGGGAGCTGGTTACTGATTATAATTGATGCAGAGAGTGGGAGCTGATTATTGATTATTATTGATAGTTGTGAGGGGTAGGTGATTATTATTGATTATTGATAGTTGGAGTGAGGGGGGAGCTGGTTACTAGTTATTTGGAGTGAGGGGGGGAGCTGGTTACTGGTTATTTGGAGTGAGGGGGGAGCTGGTTACTGGTTATTTGCGGTCGGGGGGGAGCTGGTTACTAGTTATTTGGAGTGAGGGGGGAGCTGGTTACTGGTTATTTGGAGTGAGGGGGGAGCTGGTTACTAGTTATTTGCGGTGAGGGGGAGCTGGTTACTGGTTATTTGGAGTGAGGGGGAGCTGGTTACTGGTTATTTGGAGTGAGGGGGAGCTGGTTACTAGTTATTTGCGGTGAGGGGGAGCTGGTTACTGGTTATTTGCGGTGAGGGGGAGCTGGTTACTAGTTATTTGGAGTGAGGGGGGAGCTGGTTACTAGTTATTTGGAGTGAGGGGGGGGAGCTGGTTACTGGTTATTTGCAGTGAGCAGGGAGCTGGTTACTGGTTATTTGCGGTCGGGGGGGAGCTGGTTACTAGTTACCGATCAGTCTGAGCCCCGCTATGAGCACCGCCGCTCCCGGTACCGGTCCCGCTGCGGCCGCCGACACGGATGTGGAAGCGGCTCTGAAGGAGGTGGAGCTGAACGAGCTGGAGCAGGAGAAGCTGCCCATGGGCCTGGGCCTGGGCCTGGGCGACACCAACGGGGCAGTGAAGGCGCTGAAGGCGGGGGGCGGGGAGCCGGGCCCCAAGGACAAGTTCACGGGGCTGAGCAAGGAGGAGCTGCTGAAGGTGGCGGGCAGCCCGGCCTGGGTCCGGGGCCGCTGGCTGCTCCTCATCCTCTTCTGGCTGGGCTGGCTCGGCATGTTGGCCGGGGCCGTGGCCATCATCGTGCAGGCCCCGCGCTGCCGCCCGCTGCCCCCCGGGGACTGGTGGCGGACCGGCGGCATCTACCAGCTCCAGGTGGCCGCCTTCCAGGACTCGGATGGAGACGGCGAGGGAGACCTGGCAGGTACGGGGGGGGGTAACCATGGGAACGGGACCGGGGGGGGGGGGGAACCATGGGAGCGGGAACCATGGGAACGGGACCGGGGAGGGGGGGGGGGGGGAGCGGGAACCATGGGAACGGGACCGGGGGGGGGGGGGAGCGGGAACCATGGGAACGGGACCGGGGGGGGGGGGGAGCGGGAACCATGGGAACGGGACCGGGGGGGGGGGGGGGGGAGGGGGGGGAGCGGGAACCATGGGAACGGGGGGGGGGGGGAGAGCGGGAACCATGGGAACGGGGGGGGGGGGGGGGAGAGCGGGAACCATGGGAACGGGACCGGGGGGGGGGGGGGGGGGAGCGGGAGGAGGGGGTCCGTGGGGGAGGGGGAGGGTTTCCGGGGGCGGGCCGAGCCCCGGGTGACTTTTCACCCGGAAGCGGTTGTTGTTTCTGGATTGCATCAGCAGGAGGGGGGGGCGGGGCCAGCCTCACCTTTAACCCCAGCCTAGGCCCCGCCCACCCCCATTTGGTTTAAAGCTCTCTCCACGTGCCCAGTTTCTGCTGCGCACTGGGACACAATCACGTGACCATAGGCGGCCGGCGCTCAGCCTGAGAGCCGGAGTCCGGTGTGACGGTGTCAGAGGCCTGAGGCCTGAGGCCTGAGGGAGGCGCTGGCCAGGACTGACTGGGGAGGTGGGCCTGGCAGGACAGACAGCGGGACAGTGATGGCAGGGGTGTGTGGGAGACACAGCGACAACTCAGCCCCAGCGACCCGGGCTGAGCAGGGGAGTCAGGGGCAGCGTCGCAGCTGAAGAGCAGTGGGACGCCCGGGGACGGGGAGGCCCACACAGGCCAGCAGAGCACAGCCAAACAAGCAATGAGGAGGGAGATTAAATATCAGGGGAAACCAGCCAGTAATATAAAAGGAGACTGCAAGAGTTTGTTTTTAGATATATAAAGGGTAAGAGAGAGGCAAAAGTGGACATTGGGCCCTGGAAAGTGACGCTGCATTAGTCAGAGAGACTAGGACCCGAGGGCACAGCCTCAGAGTAAAGGGAAGACCTTTTAGAACAGAGATGAGGAGAAACTTCTTTAGCCAGAGAGTGGTGAATCTATGGAATTCATTGCCACAGAAGGCTGTGGAGGCCAGGTCATTGAGTGTATTTAAGACCGAGATAGATAGGTTCTTGATTGGTAAGGGGATCAAAGGTTACGGGGAGAAGGTGGGAGAATGGGGTTGAGAAACATATCAGCCATGATTAAATGGCGGAGCAGACTCGATGGGCCGAATGGCCTAATTTCTGCTCCTATGTCTTATGGTCTAACATCAGTCCCAGCATGGTTCAGGTGTAGACCATACCAACAGTAAAGCCCCGGATGGTGTACACAGCATGTACGGTGTATACAGTGTAAATGGTATGTATGGTATATACAATGTAGATAGTGGTATATACTATAGTATATACGGTGGGCAGTGTATATGGTCTATACAGTATATGGTGTAGACAGTGTATGATTTATAGATGGTATACACAACGGTATATATGGTATGGACGGTGTAGACAGTGTATGGTATATATGATGTGGACTGTGTGGATGGTGGTGTATATGCTATGGTATATATGCTGTGGACTGTGTGGATGGTGGTGTATATGCTATGGTATATATGATGTGGACTGTGTGGATGGTGGTGTATATACTATGGTATATATGATGTGGACTGTGGATGGTGGTGTATATACTATGGTATATATGATGTGGACTGTGGATGGTGGTGAATATACTATGGTATATATGATGTGGACTGTGTGGATGGTGGTGTATATACTATGGTATATATGATGTGGACTGTGTGGATGGTGGTGTATATACTATGGTATATATGATGTGGACTGTGTGGATGGTGGTGTATATACTATGGTATATATGATGTGGACTGTGTGGATGGTGGTGTATATACTATGGTATATATGATGTGGACTGTGTGGATGGTGGTGTATATACTATGGTATATGCGATGTGGACTGTGGTAATTTTTTTATTCATTCATGGGATGTGGGTGTCGCTGGTTAGGCCGGTGATATATACTATGGTGGAGGTGGTGGATTTTTTTTACACTATATATACCATGATGTAGATGGTATATACAGTATATACGATAGCATAGTGGTTATATCACTGGACTGATAATCCAGAGATTTGGGCAAATCATTGAGACATGAGTTCAAATCCCACTGCAGCAGCTGCAGGGAATTTAAATTCAATAATTGAATAAAATCTGCAATTTAAAAAGCTATAATCAATAATGGAAACTGTGAATCTGTCTGTTTGTGTGCAGGAGTTGGAGAGAGAATGGAGGAAATTGCTGCTCTCAAGGTCAAAGGCATTATCATTGGCCCAATACATCAGACCCTTCCAGACAACATCAATAAAACCAATCTAACCGAGATTGACAGCAAATTCGGCAACTTGGAGCAGATGGAGAGGCTCTTGGAGACTGCCAGGAGGAAAGGTAATTGGTTCAACCACTGGGCAGAGAGCTAAGGACACACCACTACGAGTAACGCCCTGCCAGAAATCACCATCACACTGTACACCCTCATCCATTAACCCATGGCAAGCTGTGAATTCTCCTGCTCCCCAGCGAGGATGTCCTGGGTGTGTAACTGTGTGAACAGCAAGGCACAACCAGTCCCCACCACCACAGTCTAATGCCCTAGGATCACTTCCAAGAGCCAAGGCTCTCCCCAACCCCTTCAGCCTCCCCAGTCTGTAGATAAGATGCAGGCCTGGTGACAATTTGCCCAGACCACAGAGTGACTGGTTGGTGGGAGATGGTGAGTGGGGTGGGGTGGAGGGGAGGGTGGGGGGTTAGTTGTCAGTTCTGATCCTTGGCTGCTGGTGATTCCCTGCTAGATGGACATTGGTCACTAACCAACATCTGTGGAACCTGTCAGTGCCCAGATTGGAGGGGCAGGGATAAGGGGAAAGGGGGAGACATGGAAGGGAATATCGAATGTCCCACCTCTGCAGCTCCTCGAAACTCACTCAGATTTTGTGTCCCAACAGGTATCAAGGTGATTCTGGATCTCACGCCCAATTACAGAGGAAAGCAGGAGTGGTTCGGGGTTAACTTCAACAGGAGTGATGGCAGCCAGGACTTGTTACAGGTATGCACACCGAGGAAGCCACCTTTCCTGTGCTGAGGCAGGGTCTAACCGGTTCGAGGGCTGCCTCCTGAGCAGGAGGCAATGACATGCTGTTCAGTGACACCCCACCTCAGCTGGGAAAGATATGGGTGGATTTGGGGGGGGGAGTGGGTGGGGCTGGATCAGATGAAGCCTCTATGGTCGCATAGTCTTCTAACACATGGCATTTGAGGGGTGACTAGGAGGCGGAGGGTGAGGGTTCCAGCCTGTCATGATGCTGTTTGTGTGAATGAATGAAGGGAAGATTTGCTGATTTCTCAGGATGGAGGAGCTGGAAGAAAGCCAATCCAGAGCCATCTACTGGCTAGAGTCTGTTACTACAACGTGACAGTTTACACTCAGCATTTCCATTTTAAATGTTTACAGGGCAGTTTCAATGTTAAAGTAGCGAGAATTGTGACGAGAAATAGTTTGATGGGGAAAGCATTGACAGGCTGGATTTTTAAATATCTGTATTGTTTAAAGTAGGGGAAAAAAAACACAAATTGAAATGAAATCAACTGGTGTTTTTGACAGGAGAAAGAAGCGTTTCAGTATTGGCTGCAGAAAGGTGTGGATGGATTGTATCTGCGGGGAATCGAGCAAGTTCTGAGCTCTGTGAGTATCCGTCATCGCTGCCTTCAATTTAGCAGCCCCCAGCCCCCCTCCAAAATCCAGCCCGACTATTGACAGGAGCCCATCTGTTTTGCTGCTTTCAGTGTGATCCTTGGTGCAGGGTCACAGTACCAACACACCCCCCCCACCCCCCCCGCCTCTCTCTCTTCGCCACCCCCCCCCCACCACAGCCACCTTCCATCATGAGTGAGTCACTGCCTCGGGGTGTGGGAAGTGGGAGAGCTTTGCTGGCCTCCTCGAGAGGGCACCTCAGCTGGTTCATCCCCCTCCCTCCCTCCCTCCCTCCCTCGGTGCTGAGGTGCTCTGGCTGGGAGTTGGCTGCGGCTCGGTTACAGACTGCATTCAGTGACTGATTATTTGTATTGTTCGCAGGCTCCGAGCAGGGTAGAGGAATGGCAAAACCTGACCAAGAGCTTCACTGAGGACGAGAACCCCAGGTAAGGATAGGCACCAACGTTACCTCGCACTGTGCAGCACCCTGCACTGAAACTCACTCCCTCTCCATCATCACCTTCATATCAACCTTCATTTGTTCTTCCCCTCGGAGCAGAGCCCTCGTCGTTGCCACAGTGAAGAATAACAGTGGGGAAATTCTGCAGCTGGTGAACCAGTCGGACTCTGACCTTCTCTTCAGTTACTATCTCCGAGAAGCTCTCGTCATGTCAAAGCCTCCAGCAGCAGCAAACGTTCGTCAAAAGGTGGAGAAGTACATCGAGAGCTGCGGTGAGACCTGGCCGAGCTGGGCGGTAGGTATCCCTGCCCTCCACCTCCCTCCCCTCTGCCGCGCCCCACCACCCCCTCTGACTGTAACCCACTGCCCCTCACCGCCCCTCCCCATACCTCTCTTTGCGAGCCCGCCTCTCTTTCTCCCCCCCCACCCACCCCCGGTGGGCCCTTGCCATTCCCGCTGCTGTGTATGCCTGTTAGCAGTGGGTCGGGTGTTTAAAGGAGAGATGTCGGGATGGGCTGACACCTTCAGCCTTTTGTCCCATTCCAGTAGCATCGTGGCTGATCTGTATCTTAACCCAAGCGACCTGCTTTGCCTCAGTGAGTCTTTAAAAATCCCCCCTACCCAAGGAAAATCAAACACTCGGCTTTGACGTTTCCAGTTGACCCCCAGCTTTTTGTGGAGAGAGAGTTCCAGACTCCCACTCCCCTCTGTTTGAACATCACCCCCTCCCTGACATCACCCCCTGAATGGCCTGGTTCCCATTTTAAGGTTCTGCCCCGTTATTCTGGACTCCCCTCCCCACCAGCACCAGAGGAAATAACTTCTCTCTATCAAATCCTTTAATCATCTTAAATCCCTCAATTAGATCACCCCTTAATCTTCTAAACCCGTGGGGATACAGCCCAGTCTGTGCGTCTTCCTCACAGTGGGGGGGGGGGGGGCCGCAATGCCTTCTGCAGTTGAATAGACTCTCAGTCTGGGCTTGGGCATGGAGTGGGCCAGTGACGGAGGTGGCACGAGGGGAGATGATGTCACTGAGTGCGGAGGTTAGGCACTGATGTGGTTGTGTGTGTTGTGTGCAGGTTGGTGGATATGAGGTGGGCCACATTGCATCGACACTGGAGCAGTACCTGCAGGGTCTTGTTCAGGTGATGCTCTTCACTCTCCCCGGAACGCCCTTCATTTATTACGGAGATGAGATTGGGCTGGAGGACAACCAGGTATGGACACTGTCTCTGGCTGTGTTTGCGGGGTGTGGGGAGGGGGACCTGGGGCAGAACATATACTCCTGAGTTTCACCATCATTGAAGCTGAAACCACAGGAGGCAGCAAAACGTCGCCCCACAATCCACAGGCCTCTGATAGGCTGGTCAACACATTCGGCACTGAGTCATCAACTCTCAGGTTCCAGTCCAAGCTGACTGTCGGAGGGTCAGTGCTGAGGGAGCGCTGCACTGTCGGAGGGTCAGTGCTGAGGGAGTGCCGCGCTGTCGGAGGGTCAGTGCTGAGGGAGCGCCACACTGTCGGAGGGTCAGTGCTGAGGGAGCGCCGCACTGTCGGAGGGTCAGTGCTGAGGGAGCGCCGCGCTGTCGGAGGGTCAGTGCTGAGGGAGCGCCGCGCTGTCGGAGGGTCGGTGCTGAGGGAGCGCCGCGCTGTCGGAGGGTCGGTGCTGAGGGAGCGCCGCGCTGTCGGAGGGTCGGTGCTGAGGGAGCGCCGCGCTGTCGGAGGGTCGGTGCTGAGGGAGCGCCGCGCTGTCGGAGGGTCGGTGCTGAGGGAGCGCCGCACTGTCGGAGGGTCAGTGCTGAGGGAGTGCGGCACTGTCGGAGGGTCGGTGCTGAGGGAGCGCCGCGCTGTCGGAGGGTCGGTGCTGAGGGAGCGCCGCGCTGTCGGAGGGTCGGTGCTGAGGGAGCGCCACGCTGTCGGACGGTCGGTGCTGAGGGAGCGCCGCACTGTTGGAGGTGCAGTCTTTCAGGATGAGACATTAAACCGAGGCCCCGTCTGCCCTCTCGGGTGGGTGTAAAAGATCCCACGGCCACTATTGGGAGAAGAGCAGGGGGGAGTTCTCCCCGGTGTCCTGGGGCTGATATTTATCCCTCACCCAACATCACTAAAAACAGATCTGGGTCACTATCACAGTGCTGTTTGTGGGATCTTACTGTGCAGAGATTGCCCTTGTATTCTGTGTGTTAGGCTGTGGAAATGCAGGGTTAATCACATCGAACTGTCTCTCCTTACCTTGTTTTCTTAACAGCTACATCAGAATAAACAGCCGTGGATGTTGTGGAACGCTTCATCAAATGGAGGTTTCACCTCAAAATCCAGTTTTATACCTACCCCACCTTTCAATCGGACAGTGCAGGTCAGTGATTTCCAGCCACTGCTCTACAGCTCTGTAACAGCGGAGAAATAATTACATCTTCCACTCTAGTCTTTGGAGTACGGGTCCCACACACACTGACTCTCACTGGGGTACAGGTCCCACACACACTGACTCTCACTGGGGTACGGGTCCCACACACACTGACTCTCACTGGGGTACGGGTCCCACACACACTGACTCTCACTGGGGTACAGGTCCCACACACACTGACTCTCACTGGGGTATGGGTCCCACACACACTGACTCTCACTGGGGTACAGGTCTCACACACACTGACTCTCACTGGGGTGCGGGTCCCACACACACTGACTCTCACTGGGGTACAGGTCCCACACACACTGACTCTCACTGGGTTATGGGTCCCACACACACTGACTCTCACTTGGGTACGGGTCCCACACACACTGACTCTCACTAGGGTACGGGTCCCACACACACTGACTCTCACTGGGGTACGGGTCCCACACACACTGACTCTCACTGGGGTACGGATCCCACACACACTGACTGTCACTGGGGTACAGGTCCCAGAAACACTGACTCTTACTGGGGTACGGGTCCCACACACACACTGACTCTCACTGGGGTTACCGTCCCACACACACTGACTCTCACTGGGGTACGGGTGACACACACACTGACTCTCACTAGGGTACGGGTCCCACACACACTGACTCTCACTGGGGTACGGGTCCCACACACACTGACTCTCACTGGGGTACGGGTCCCACACACACTGACTCTCACTGGGGTACGGGTCCCACACACACTGACTCTCACTGGGGTACGGGTCCCACACACACTGACTCCCACTGGGGTACGGGTCTCTCACACACTGACTCTCACTGGGGTACGGGTCACACACACACTGACTCTCACTGGGGTACGGATCCCACACACACTGACTCTCACTGGGGTACGGGTCCCAGAAACACTGACTCTCACTGGGGTACGGGTCCCACACACACTGACTCTCACTGGGGTACGGGTCCCACACACAGTGACTCTCACTGGGGTACGGGTCCCACACACACACTCTCACTGGGGTACGGGTCCCACACACACTGACTCTCACTGGGAGTTTTATCTTGAATAAATTGGCTGCCATTACAACAGGGTGTGCGTTTTTAAATTGATTAATTGATTGGAAAGTGCTTTGAGGCTGTGAAAAGCTCTAGAAATGAAAGTGTCTCATTTTGATGTTTTATTTGCTCTCTGCAGGGCCAGTTGTCCCCTCCATCTCCCCTCTCTCTGTTTAAGAAGCTCAGTTTGTTGAAAATCAAAGAACGCTCATTACTGTTTGGTGATTTTGAGTCTCTGTACAGCGTGGGGCAAGTATTTGTCTATAAACGGATCTGGGACCAAAGTGACCGCTTTATAGTCCTGCTCAACTTTGGACAAGAGCCTGAAAGTGTCTCACTAAAAGGCAATGACCTGCCCACAGAGGCCTGGATGGAGCTGAGCTCGGAGACTCACAGGAAGGATGAAACAGTCAGTTTGACTGGAATCCATCTTGCTGGAGGGGAGGGGTTAATATTGAAATTCCCCTTTGTTGCTTGAGGTGCTGGGACCCCTCCCCAGGCCCCTCACTCTGACAGATAACATGGTAACCCTAAAGATGCTCTGTAAGGGGCTGAATCACTAAGTCATTATGTTTCACATTCCGTTTGTATGCTGGGTTAACACACTCTGCTTTCTTTTGTACTGTAGTCTGTCTTTCTAACATGACTGTGCAGTGGAGCTAACAGTTAGAAAGCTTCCCTCTTTCTCTGAGACCTCTCCTGCTGTGGAGAGATTGGAAAGAGGGGAGAGCCGTTTGGGGGTTTCTGAGGACCATCCACAGGGAACAGTGGGGCTGGAATCTGTATCGGGGGCTCCGCAGCCCCTGCTTTTCCTGGCCTTTGGGCTGCAGCATGGGGTGTTAATCTGCTACCAGTGACTGTTATACATACGAGAGTTTAGCAGACTGCAGCTGGCTGACCGATGCCCACTCCCAGCGTATTTGCCAACAGATAAGCATCAGCAGGAAGGAATCTCTGGCTGATTTGATGCAGCACCCGAATGGGAGCAAAGAGTCTGATCAATTGGGCTGCAAACTCTTGTCCTGTTTATTCCTGAAGCAAGATTCACATTGGAGCTCCCAGAACCACAGTGCTCTCAGTGTGTCATGACACAGAACCACATTGTTATTGTGCTGATGCAGGCAATACAGAGCAGCCCTGGGTATTAATGTTTAGAATCTCCACTCTCGCTGTGAATTAACTGTTGGGTTTGGCCTGTAATTCTTGAACAGTGTTTTTTTTAACCAGACTGAAATTTTCATTGTCCTTTTTATCTTCCATTTCAATAAAAATCATTTTGAAAGAAAATCTCTGAGCAGAAGGTATCTTTTTGATTTTTCTCCATTCTCTAGGTCTGTAACACTTGCTTTAGGGGAGGACTGAGAGGTAGTCCCACTGGTAAACCAGGCTCCTCCATGAGCAGTAAATCTGTTAGCTGGTCATTCATCTCCCTGCTTGTCTGAGGCAGTTTGCAATGTCCCCCACATTAACCACGCCTATACTTCTAAAGCTACTTCCATCAGCTGTGTCCTGCTTTAGGACAGACAGCCAGCGCTTGTGAAAGGTGCTATATAAATGTCAGTTCTCCATTGGGTCACCATTATGAGTTAGTGGGAGGGGTGGGGGGGGGGGGCGTGTTTGGTGACAAACTGCTCACATCTCCGTTTCTGTTAAGAGCTTTTGACTGTTGCTGCTGTCCCCTTTCCACTTCAGTTACATTAAATTTTACAAATAGATTTGAGTTTGAGGGTGTTGACCTTCAGGGCAGGATAAAGAGGGAACTGGTGGATTTTCAAACGTCTCGAGGTTGTTGCAGAAACTGGGGCCCAGATGATTGGGGTAATAATATATCAGTGCAGAGGAAGGATTGGTTAATGTACAGAAAACCCTGGGGATAAAATGGGACACTCTCAGGCTGACTGGCAGGAACTAGTGGGCTATCGAAAGGATCAATGCTGGGGCCTCGGCTATTCACAAGCTGCAGTATATCAGTGACTGATGAGGAGACTGTACCTCGGTTTGGCTGATCAGACAGCAGGGTTGAAAAGCGAGTGGGGAGGCAGACAGAAACTAGCAAGGGACGTAAACTGTTTCAGCAAGGGTCAGGTAGGCAGATTGAGCACTGTATAATGTGGAAGTGTGAAATTATTCACTGGAAAAATCATCTTATTTTTGAACTTTATGTAAATTATTTTTAATAAACATTCAAATAGGGGTGCTGAATAGATTTCTGAGAATGGCTCGGGGGGTGAGACTTCAGCTGAGTGGAGAAGCTGGGCTTCTCACCCCCTTCCCCTGGCTGCTACCTAAAGAAATTTGATCAATTTTCTCAAAATCATGGGTCTCCAGAGAGAAAATAGGGAGAAACTGTTCCATCCCTCGGTGGAGGGATTGAGAAGCAGAGAGCACAGGTTTGAGGTGATTGGAAAAAGAAGCAGTGGCGACAGGAGGGATAAAGCTTTGAACGCAGTGAGTGGTGAGGATCTGGAATGGTTGGTCTGTGTGCTGGAAGCAGATTCAGTTGTGCCTTTCAAAATGAGATTGCATAAGCACACAATGTGAAATGATGCAGAGTCATGAGTTCTTGCAGAGCCAGTGTCTGCAGATGAAATGACTTCCTCCTGTGGTGTAATAATTCCAACCATCCGATGGAGCTGAGTGGCACTCAGACCTTGTGTACAAACAGGTTTCTAGATACCAACCACATCAAGGGCTAAGGGGATAGTGCAGGAAGAGAGTTGACCTAGAATGGTGGAGGAGACTTGAGGGGCTGAATGGCCTACTGTTCTTATGAAGATATAGCTAGAAAGTCACGTCAAATGTTATGTCACCGTTTTATTGCAAGGAGTTTGGAGTACGCGAGTCAGAAGTCCGTGCTGCAGTGTTACTCTCTGAGGCAACGCCTGGAATATTCTGCATAGTTTAAAAAAAAATTTTTATAATTCATTCACGGGATGTGGGCGTCACTGGCTGGGCCCAGCATTTTTTGCCCATCCCTAATTGCCCTTGAGAAGGTGGTGGTGAGCTGCCTTCTTGAACCGCTGCAGTCCATGTGGTGTAGGTACATCCACAGTGCTGTTAGGGAGGGAGTTCCAGGATTTTGACCCAGCGACAGTGAGGGAACGGCCGATATATTTCCAAGTCAGGATGGTGAGTAACTTGGAGGGGAACTTCCAGGTGGTGGTGTTCCCATCTATCTGCTGCCCTTGTCCTTCTAGATGGTAGTGGTCGTGGGTTTGGAAGGTGCTGTCGAAGGAGCCTTGGTGAGTTCCTGCAGTGCATCTTGTAGATGGTACACACACTGCTGCTACTGTGTGTCGGTGGTAGAGGGAGTGAATGTTTGTGGCCGTGGTGCCAATCAAGCGGGGCTGCTTTGTCCTGGATGGTGTCGAGCTTCTTGAGTGTTGTTGGAGCTGCACTCATCCAGGCAAGTGGGGAGTATTCCATCCCACTCCTGACTTGTGCCTTGTAGATGGTGGACAGGCTTTGGGGAGTCAGGAGGTGAGTTACTCACCACAGGATTCCCAGCCTCTTACCTGCTCTGTATACTGTAGCCACAGTATTTATATGGCTGGTCCAGTTCAGTTTCTGGTCAATGGTAACCCCCAGGATGTTGATAGTGGGGGATTCAGTGATGATAATGCCATTGAACATCAAGGGGGTGATGGTTGGATTCTCCCTTGTTGGAGATGGTTATTACCTGACACTTGTGTGGCGTGAATGTTACTTGCTACTTGTCAGCCCAAGCCTGGATATTGTCCAGGTCTTGCTGCATTCGGACATGGACTGCACGTCATCCTTTATCCTGAGGCATTGCCAAAGAAGAAGATTGTTGACCTCTGGCTGGAGAGGGGAACAGTCTCAGCATGATGGATGGATATTTAGACTGAGATGTGGACATACGAACATATGTACGAACAAGGAGCAGGAGTAGGCCATTCAGCCCCTTGAGACTGCTCCTCCACTTAATAGGATCATAGCTGATCTGATAGGAACCTGAAACCTGCATCCCTATCACCCCCTGGCTTACCAAGAATCTATCCACCTCTGCCTTAAAAATATTCAAAGACTCTGCTTCCACCACCTTTTCAGGAAGTGAGTTCCGGAGTCTCTCAACCCTCTTGAGTGAAAACATTTTTCCTCATCTCTGTTTTAAATGGGCGACCCCTGATTCCCAGTTCCAGATTCTCCCACAAGAGGAAACAGCCTCTCCACATTCACCCTGTCAAGACCCCTCGAGAGTAATTTCTTCACAACTAGAGGGTTGTGAATGTATCCCTAACTCTAACCCTAGTGTTACTCGAATGCTAATCATATTGTAACTCTAATCCTAACGTTACTCTAATCCTAATGTTACTCTAATCCTAACGTTACTCTAATCCTAATGTTACTCTAATCCTGACGTTACTCTAACACTAATGTAACTCTAATGCTTGTTACTTTAATCCTAATGTTG
Source organism: Isurus oxyrinchus (assembly GCA_026770705.1). Taxonomy (NCBI): domain Eukaryota; kingdom Metazoa; phylum Chordata; class Chondrichthyes; order Lamniformes; family Lamnidae; genus Isurus; species Isurus oxyrinchus. Next base: position 14,970,792 of record JANJGN010000037.1, read on the forward strand.
CTTGAATCCTAATGTAATCTAATGCTAATGTTACTCTAATCCTAATCCTATAGTAACTCATCCTAATGGTACTCTAATCCTAATGTAACTCTAATGCTAATCTAACTATTGCATTTCTATTATTTGTGAATCAGGATGGTTGTAAAGTAAATTTTACAGAAACCGCTGGCGATATTTTGCTACAATTTATCTTTTTACTTTTTTAAATTGATAGATTAGAATCGATGCCATACAGAATGACAATTTTTCCAGGACCTAATACTACCTGAGTATTACGTGTATTCATAATATTTCCAGAGAACAAATACAGTAAGGATATTTATCTGATAGTGTGTCTATATTAGGTCTGTAAAGAACATTTGTCGTCAAGTAAATGTCAGGTAATGACTATCTCAGATGTAAATGTCAGGTAATGACTATCTCAGATGTAAATGTCAGGTAATGACTATCTCAGATGAGGCCAAAGATAACATGATCAAGGAAGCAAATGCAACATTAGAAACAACTTTCAGGCAGCAGATCTGTAATAATACACTGCCTGAGAGCGTGGTGGAGACAGGTTAGGGTCTGTAATGCACTGCCTGAGAGCGTGGTGGAGACAGGTTAGGGTCTGTAATACACTGCCTGAGAGCGTGGTGGAGACAGGTTAGGGTCTGTAATGGAGTGCCTGAGAGCGTGGTGAAGACAGGTTAGGGTCTAATACACTGCCTGAGAGCGTGGTGGAGACAGGTTAGGGTCTGTAATGCACTGTCTGAGAGCGTAGTGGAGACAGGTTAGGGTCTGTAATGCACTGTCTGAGAGCGTAGTGGAGACAGCTTAGGGTCTGTAATGCACTGTCTGAGAGCGTAGTGGAGACAGCTTAGGGTCTGTAATGCACTGCCTGAGAGTGTGGTGGAGACAGGTTAGGGTCTGTAATGCACTGCCTGAGAGCGTGGTGGAGACAGGTTAGGGTCTGTAATACACTGCCTGAGAGCGTGGTGGAGACAGGTTAGGGTCTGTAATGGAGTGCCTGAGAGCGTGGTGAAGACAGGTTAGGGTCTAATACACTGCCTGAGAGCATGGTGGAGACAGGTTAGGGTCTGTAATGCACTGTCTGAGAGCATAGTGGAGACAGGTTAGGGTCTGTAATGCACTGTCTGAGAGCGTAGTGGAGACAGCTTAGGGTCTGTAATGGACTGCCTAAGAGCGTGGTGGAGACAAATTAGGGTCTGTAATGCAGTGCCTGAGAGCGTGGTGGAGACAGGTTAGGGTCTAATACACTGCCTGAGAGCGTGGTGAAGACAGGTTAGGGTCTAATACACTGCCTGAGAGCGTGGTGGAGACAGGTTAGGGTCTGTAATGCACTATCTGAGAGCATAGTGGAGACAGCTTAGGGTCTGTAATGCACTGCCTAAGAGCGTGGTGGAGACAAATTAGGGTCTGTAATGCACTGCCTGAGAGCATGGTGGAGACAGGTTAGGGTCTGTAACGCACTGCCTAAGAGCGTGGTGGAGACAGGTTAGGGTCAGTATTACGCTGCCTGAGAGCGTGGTGGAAACAGGTTAGGGTCTGTAATGGAATGCCTGAGAGCGTGGTGGAGACAGGTTAGGGTCTGTAATGGAGTGCCTGAGAGCATGGTGGAGACAGGTTAGGGTCTAATACACTGCCTGAGAGCATGGTGGAGACAGGTTAGGGTCTGTAATGCACTGCCTGAGAGCGTGGTGGAGACAGCTTAGGGTCTGTAATGCACTGCCTAAGAGCGTGGTGGAGACAAATTAGGGTCTGTAATGCAGTGCCTGAGAGCGTGGTGGAGACAGGTTAGGGTCTGTAATGCACTGCCTAAGAGCATGGTGGAGACAGGTTAGGGTCTGTATTACACTGCCTGAGAGCGTGGTGGAAACAGGTTAGGGTCTGTAATGGAATGCCTGAGAGCGTGGTGGAGACAGGTTAGGGTCTAATACACTGCCTGAGAGCGTGGTGGAGACAGGTTAGGGTCTGTAATGCACTGCCTGAGAGCGTGATGAAGACAGCTTAGGGTCTGTATTACACTGCCTGAGAGCGTGGTGGAAACAGGTTAGAGTCTGTAATGGAATGCCTGAGAGCGTGGTGGAGACAGGTTAGGGTCTGTAATGGAGTGCCTGAGAGCATGGTGGAGACAGGTTAGGGTCTAATACACTGTCTGAGAGTGTGGTGGAGACAGGTTAGGGTCAGTAATACTCTGCCTGAGAGCATGGTGGAAACAGGTTAGGGTCTGTAATGCACTGCCTGAGAGCGTGGTGGAGATAGGTTAGGGTCTGTAATGCACTGCCTGAGAGCGTGGTGGAAACATGTTAGGGTCTGTAATGCACTGCCTGAGAGCGTGGTGGAGACAGGTTAGGGTCTGTAATGCACTGCCTGAGAGCGTGGTGGAAACATGTTAGGGTCTGTAATGCACTGCCTGAGAGCGTGGTGGAGACAGGTTAGGGTCTGTAATGCAGTGCCTGAGAGCATGGTGGAGACAGGTTAGGATCTGTTATGCAGTGCCTGAGAGCGTGGTGGAAACAGGTTAGGGTCTGTAATGCACTGCCTGAGAGCGTGGTGGAGACAGGTTAGGGTCTGTAATGCAGTGCCTGAGAGCGTGGTGGAAACATGTTAGGGTCTGTAATGCACTGCCTGAGAGCGTGGTGGAGACAGATTAGGGTCTGTAATGCACTGCCTGAGAGCATGGTGGAGACAGGTTAGGGTCTGTAATGCAGTGCCTGAGAGCGTGGTGGAGACAGGTTAGGGTCTGTAATGCACTGCCTGAGAGCGTGGTGGAGACAGGTTAGGGTCTGTAATGCACTGCCTGAGAGCGTGGTGGAGACAGGTTAGGGTCTGTATTACACTGCCTGAGAGCGTGGTGGAAACAGGTTAGGGTCTGTAATGCAGTGCCTGAGAGTGTGGTGGAGACAGGTTCAATTGAGGCATTCAAAAGTGAATTAGAGTGTTATATTGAACGGAAGAATGGCATTAGGTGAATTGTTCATTCTGACAGGCAGTGCAGACACAACTGGCTGAATGACATCCTTCTGTGGAGTAACGATTCTATAACTCCAATCCGAATGTTATTCTAATCCTACTGTTACCCTAATCGTAATGTTATTCTAATACTAATGTTATTCTAATCCTAATATTACTCTAATCCTAATGTGATTCTAATCCTAATGTTACTCTGATCCTAATGTTATTCTGATCGTAATCCTAATGTAACACTAATCCTAATGTAATTCTAATCCTGATGTTACTGTAATCTTGATGTTGTTCTGATTCTGATGTTACTCTGATTGTAATGAAACTCTAATCCTGATGTTACTCTGGTCCCGATGTTGCTCCAATCCTGATGTTACTCCGATCCTGATGTTGCTCCGATCCCAAGGTTGGTCCGATCCCGATGTTCCTCCGACCCTGACGTGGCTCCGACCCCGGTGTTGCTCTGGCCCTGGTGTTACTCCGACCCCGGTGTTACTCTGACCTTGGTGTTACACTGATCCTGTGTTACTCTGATCCTGTGTTACTCTGACCCCGGTGTTACTTTGACCCCAGTGTTACTCTGATCTTGTGTTACATTGACCCTGGTGTTACTCTGACCCTGTGTTACTCAAACACTGGTGTAAATTTGACCCTGATGTTACATTGACCCTGATGTTATTCTGATCCTGTGTTACACTGACCCTGGTGTTACTCTGACCCCGATGTTACTCTGACTGTATTACTCTGATCCTGGTGTTAATCTGATCCTGGAGTTACTCTGACCCTGTGTTACTCTGACCCTGGTGTTAATCTGATCCTGGTGTTAATCTGATCCTGTGTTACTCTGATCCTGTGTTACTCTGATCCCGGTGTTACTCTGATCCTGTGTTACTCTGATCCTGTGTTACTCTGACCCAGGTGTTACTCTGATCCTGTGTTACTCTGACCCTGGTGTTACACTGATCCTGGTGTTACTCTGATCCTGTCTTACTCTAATCTAGGTGTTACTCTGACCCCGATGTTACTCTGACCCCGCTGTTATTCTGATCCTGTGTTACTCTGATCCTGTGTTACCATGACCCCGATGTTACTCTGACCCCGATGTTCGTCTGACCCTGTATTAATCTGATCCTGGTGTTAATCTGATCCTGGTGTTACTCTGACTGCGATGTTACTCTGACCCTGTATTACTCTGATTCTGGTGTTAATCTGATCCTGGTGTTACTCTGAACCTGTGTTACTCTGATCCTGGTTTTAATCTGATCCTGGTGTTACTATGATCCCGTGTTACACTGATCCTGGTGGTACTCTCATCCTGTGTTACTCTGACCCCGGTGTTACTCTGATCCTGTGTTACTCTGACCCTGGTGTTACTCTGAACCTGTGTTACGCTGATCCTGTGTTACTCTGACCCTGGTGTTACTCTGATCCTGCTTTACTCTGACCCTGGTTTTACTCTGATCCTGGTGTTACTCTGACCCTGATGTTACTCTGACCCCGATGTTACTCTGACCCCGCTGTTACTCTGATCCTGTGTTACTCTGATCCTGTGTTACTCTGACCCAGGTGTTACTCTGATCCTGTGTTACTCTGACCCTGGTGTTACACTGATCCTGGTGTTACTCTGATCCTGTCTTACTCTAATCTAGGTGTTACTCTGACCCCGATGTTACTCTGACCCCGCTGTTATTCTGATCCTGTGTTACTCTGATCCTGTGTTACCATGACCCCGATGTTACTCTGACCCCGATGTTCGTCTGACCCTGTATTAATCTGATCCTGGTGTTAATCTGATCCTGGTGTTACTCTGACTGTGATGTTACTCTGACCCTGTATTACTCTGATCCTGGTGTTAATCTGATCCTGGTGTTACTCTGAACCTGTGTTACTCTGATCCTGGTTTTAATCTGATCCTGGTGTTACTATGATCCCGTGTTACACTGATCCTGGTGGTACTCTCATCCTGTGTTACTCTGACCCCGGTGTTACTCTGATCCTGTGTTACTCTGACCCTGGTGTTACTCTGAACCTATGTTACGCTGATCCTGTGTTACTCTGACCCTGGTGTTACTCTGATCCTGCTTTACTCTGACCCTGGTTTTACTCTGATCCTGGTGTTACTCTGACCCTGATGTTACTCTGACCCCGATGTTACTCTGACCCCGCTGTTACTCTGATCCTGTGTTACTCTGATCCTGTGTTACTCTGACCCTGGTGTTACTGAGCCCGATGTTACTCAGACCATGTATTTCTCTGATCCTGGTGTTAATCTGATCCTGGTGTTACTCTAATCCTGTGTTACTCTAATCCTGTGCTACTCTGACCCCGGTGTTACTCTGACCCCAGTGTTACTCTGCTCCTGTGTTACTCTGACCCTGGTGTTACTCTGACCTCAGTGTTACTCTGATGCTGTGTTACTCTGACCCCGGTGTTACTCTGATCCTCTGTTACTCTGACCCTAGGTTACTCTGATCCTGGTGTTAATCTGATCCTGGTGTTACTCTGATCCTGTCTTACTCTAATCTAGGTGTTACTCTGACCCCGATGTTACTCTGACCCCGCTGTTATTCTGATCCTGTGTTACTCTGATCCTGTGTTACCATGACCCCGATGTTACTCTGACCCCGATGTTCGTCTGACCCTGTATTAATCTGATCCTGGTGTTAATCTGATCCTGGTGTTACTCTGACTGTGATGTTACTCTGACCCTGTATTACTCTGATCCTGGTGTTAATCTGATCCTGGTGTTACTCTGAACCTGTGTTACTCTGATCCTGGTTTTAATCTGATCCTGGTGTTACTATGATCCCGTGTTACACTGATCCTGGTGGTACTCTCATCCTGTGTTACTCTGACCCCGGTGTTACTCTGATCCTGTGTTACTCTGACCCTGGTGTTACTCTGAACCTATGTTACGCTGATCCTGTGTTACTCTGACCCTGGTGTTACTCTGATCCTGCTTTACTCTGACCCTGGTTTTACTCTGATCCTGGTGTTACTCTGACCCTGATGTTACTCTGACCCCGATGTTACTCTGACCCCGCTGTTACTCTGATCCTGTGTTACTCTGATCCTGTGTTACTCTGACCCTGGTGTTACTGAGCCCGATGTTACTCAGACCATGTATTTCTCTGATCCTGGTGTTAATCTGATCCTGGTGTTACTCTAATCCTGTGTTACTCTAATCCTGTGCTACTCTGACCCCGGTGTTACTCTGACCCCAGTGTTACTCTGCTCCTGTGTTACTCTGACCCTGGTGTTACTCTGACCTCAGTGTTACTCTGATGCTGTGTTACTCTGACCCCGGTGTTACTCTGATCCTCTGTTACTCTGACCCTAGGTTACTCTGATCCTGGTGTTAATCTGATCCTGGTGTTACTTTGATCCTGTGTTACTCTGACTCTGTGTTACTCTGACCCTGTGTTTCTATGACCCCGGTGTTAATCTGATCCTGTGTTACTCTGACCCTGTTGTTAATCTAATCCTGTGTTACTCTGACCTCGGTGTTACTCTGACCCTGGTGTTACTCTGACCTTGGTGATACTCTGACCCCGGTGTTACTCTGATCCTGGTGTTAGTCTGATCCTGTGTTACTCTGACCCTGTGTTACTCTGACCCTGTGTTATTCTGACCCAGTGTTACTCTGACCCTGTGTTACTCTGATCCTGGTGTTACTCTGACCCTGGTGATACTTTGATCCCGTGTTACTCTGACCCCGGTGTTACTCTGACCCTTGTGATACTCTGATCATGTGTTACTCTGACCCAGGTGATACTCTGATCCTGTGTTACTCTGACCCTGATGTTACTCTGATCCTGTGTTACTCTGACCCTGATGTTACTCTGACCCTGGTGTTACTCTGACCCCGGTGTTACTCTGACCCTGTGTTACTCTGACCCAGGTGATACTCTGATCCTGTGTTACTCTGACCCTAGGTTACTCTGATCCTGGTGTTAATCTGATCCTGGTGTTGCTCTGATCCTTTGTTACACTGACCCTGTGTTACTCTGACCATGTGTTACTATGACCCCAGTGTTAATTTGATCCTGTGTTACTCTGACCCTGGTGTTAATCTAATCCTGTGTTACTCTGACCCCGGTGTTACTCTGACGCTGGTGATACTCTGCCCCTGGTGATACTCTGACCCCGGTGTTACTCTGATCCTGGTGTTAATCTGATCCTGTGTTATTCTGACCCTGTGTTACTCTGACCCTGTTTTACTCTGACCTTGGTGTTACTCTGACCCCAGTGTTTCTCTGATCCTGTCTTACTCTGATCCTGGTCTTACTCTGACCCTGTGTTACTCTGACCCCTGTGTTACTCTGACCCCGGTGTTACTCTGATCCTGTGTTACTCTGACCCTGATGTCACTCTGATCCTGTGTTACTCTGATCCTGATGTTACTCTAATCCTGTGTTACTCTGACCCCAGTGTTACTCTGACCCAGCTGATAATCTGATCCTCTGTTACTGTGACCCAGGTGATAATCTGATCCTGTGTTACTGTGACCCTGGTGATACTCTGATCCTGTTCTACTCTGACCCGGGTGTTACTCCGACCCAGGTGATACTCTGACCCTGATGTTACTCTGCTCCTGATGTTACTCTGCTCCTGTGTTACTCTGACCCTGATGTTACTCTGCTCCTGTGTTACTCTGCTCCTGTGTTACTCTGACCCTGATGTTACTCTGCTCCTGTGTTACTCTGCTCCTGTGTTACTCTGCTCCTGTGTTACTCTGCCCCTGATGTTACTCTGCTCCTGTGTTACTCTGACCCTGATGTTACTCTGCTCCTGTGTTACTCTGACCCTGATGTTACTCTGCTCCTGTGTTACTCTGCTCCTGTGTTACTCTGCTCCTGTGTTACTCTGACCCTGATGTTACTCTGCTCCTGTGTTACTCTGACCCTGATGTTACTCTGCTCCTGTGTTACCCTGCTGTGTTACTCTGACCCTGATGTTACTCTGCTCCTGTGTTACTCTGCTCCTGTGTTACTCTGACCCTGATGTTACTCTGCTCCTGTGTTACTCTGACCCTGATGTTACTCTGCTCCTGTGTTACTCTGCTCCTGTGTTACTCTGACCCTGATGTTACTCTGCTCCTGGGTTACTCTGCTCCTGTGTTACTCTGACCCTGATGTTACTCTGCTCCTGTGTTACTCTGCTCCTGTGTTACTCTGACCCTGATGTTACTCTGCTCCTGTGTTACTCTGCTCCTGTGTTACTCTGACCCTGATGTTACTCTGCTCCTGTGTTACTCTGACCCTGATGTTACTCTGCTCTTGTGTTACTCTGCTCCTGTGTTACTCTGACCCCGGTGTTACTCTGACCCAGGTGTTACTCTGACCCAGGTGATACTCTCATCCCGTGTTACTCTGACCCTAGTAATACTCTGACCCTGATGTTACTCTGCTCCTGTGTTACTCTGACCCTGATGTTACTCTGCTCCTGTGTTACTCTGCTCCTGTGTTACTCTGACCCTAGTAATACTCTGACCCTGATGTTACTCTGCTCCTGTGTTACTCTGATCCTGATGTTACTCTGGTCCAGTGTTACTTTGATCCTGAACCCAGGCGAACGATGTGTTGTTGGGTCGCTGAGAGGATTTTCATGACACGTGACTAGGCCCCGCCCCGATGCAGTCACGTGCTGATCAGCGTCACGTTGATCACATGCCCGTCTCAATTTCCGCCCACATCACGTGGCCAGCTGTAGTTCCGGCCCCGCCCCATCACGTGTCAGGCTCCATTTCCGGCCCCGCCCCATCACGTGTCAGGCTCCATTTCCGGCCCCGCCCCATCACGTGTCAGGCTCCATTTCCGGCCCCGCCCCATCACGTGTCAGGCTCCATTTCCGCTCACCTTGCCGCCATGTCCGCTGTGCTCAGAGGGATTCTCGGCCTTTCGGCTCCGCTCCGCCCGGTTCTGCTCGGCCAACGGGCCCGGCTCACCGGCAAGATCTCCGCCCGGGAGATCGGCACCGCGGTGAGTGTCAGACACCCGGTTACCCCGACAGTGCAGCACTCCCTCAGTACTGACCCTCTGACAGTGCAGCACTTCCTCAGTACTGACCCTCCGACAGTGCAGCACTCCCTCAGTACTGATCCTCAGACAGTGCAGCTCAACCTCAGTACTGATCCTCTGACAGTGCAGCACTCCCTCAGTACTGACCTCTGACAGTGCAGCACTCCCTCAGTACTGACCTCTGACAGTGCAGCACTCCCTCAGTACTGACCTCTGACAGTGCAGCACTCCCTCAGCACTGACCCTCTGACAGTGCAGCACTCCCTCAGTACTGACCCTCTGACAGTGCAGCACTCCCTCAGTACTGACCCTCTGACAGTGCGGCACTCCCTCAGCACTGACCCTCCGACAGTGCGGCGCTCCCTCAACACTGACCCTCCGACAGTGCGGCACTCCTTCAGTACTGACCCTCTGACAGTGCGGCACTCCCTCGGCACTGACCCTCCGACAGTGCGGCGCTCCCTCAGCACTGACCCTCCGACAGTGCGGTGCTCCCTCAGTACTGACCCTCTGACAGTGCGGCACTCCCTCGGCACTGACCCTCCGACAGTGCGGCGCTCCCTCAGCACTGACCCTCCGACAGTGCAGCGCTCCCTCAGTACTGACCCTCTGACAGTGCGGCTCTCCCTCAGTACTGACCCTCCGACAGTGCGGCACTCCCTCAGTACTGACACTCTGACAGTGCGGCGCTCCCTCAGTACTGACCCTCTGACAGTGCGGCGCTCCCTCAGTACTGTGTGTATCTGCTCCTTCAGTGTTCTGTTGGTGCTCAGACTCCTTTGTGCTTTGTGTTTCTGAGAGAATCTCCGGGGAGGGGAGGGGAGGGGAGGGCCCCCTTTACTTGCACCTGAAGTGGGACATTACCGGCAGCTTTGCTGTTTACAGGGATGAGGGTGTCAGCAGCTCCCTTTGTGCCCTGTTTGCTCTGTTGCTGTGTGAAGGGATTTTCCCTGTGTGACTATCAGCCGGTGGCTCTCAGTGCCACTGTAACCTTACTGTCTGCCCATACGTTATCTTGTCTCTGTCTGTCTCTCTCTCCTATAGGAGTCGGTGATTGGACTCAGTGTAATGTCAGTTGTGATGCTGGTCCCTGCAGCCTGGTTTCTGGCTCACATCGAGAACTACAAGAAGCAGGAGTGAAGGAGTATCCACAGCCTGACCAAGAAACCAAAAGCTCAAAGTTTAACCCTCCGTTCTCTCTCCCCTTGAGCTCTGTCTGTCAGGAGATCAACATTCCAGCCGTGTCTCTCAGAACCATTCTTCACTGCAATGTCAAACATTTCCTTTGTCAATTGATGCTGTAGCTGATGTCAGTTACAATAAAGTTTATTTAAAATGTCTGGTGTGTATAATGTGTGATGTTGAGGAGGTGGCTGGGGAGTCAGTGTACTCACACCCTTGTTTGGTGAGCGTGCTGTGTCAGTACTGTGTATGGTGCTGAGACTCTCTCAGCTACGGAGTGATGATGTGGGCTCAGGCTCGGAGTGTGTCGGAAGCTAATCCCTCATTCATCCCTTGGATTACGTTCCCAGTTAGCTGCTCAAATGGATCTTGTGCAACTGGATCTGACCTGTTGACTACCCTGCAAATCCAGGATCACAGAGGAGCTGGAGCCTCGAGTCTCGGAGCAGGTTCCTCCTTATAACAAGGACCAGCGTTGCCCGGTGGGTGGGTGGGGTGGGTGGGGGGGCAGCAGGACGAAGCTCCCAAGCCTGTTCCGCAATGTGATGAGAACATGGCTGATCTGTAACCTTATTCTGCATACCCACCTTTACCTTGTATCCTTTGGACTTTGACGGATTTTGTGAACCAATTTAAAATTAATAATTGGCCTACTTTCCCATGTTTCCCTTCACAATGTTGTCGAGTACGTCCCTGCTTTTTAAGTAGATTTTTGTTGGTATCAGTGCGAAGGCTTATGGCCGGGGAAGGCCCACGCGGCGCTTCCACCTCACGCCTGTGCGGTCGGTGATTGGCTGCGATGCCCAGTGCCCCCGGCTGCTGGTGGGCGAGGTTCCCGTCTTCTAGCAGCTCTCGGGCTGAGAGATTGGGCTCTGATTTTTAACTCTCTTCTCCCCCCTCCCCGTCCTAGTCCCAGAGCGCCCGGGGCAATGTCTCGGGGTGGGTGGGGGGGGTTATCCGGCCGTCGTCCCAAACTCCGGCCTCTTTCTACGTGAGGCCGGACGCTGAGGACCAGGAGCTGGGTAACCTGGTGACGGCGGGTGAAGAGGGGCTGGGGCTGCTGTCACCCTGAGGAAGTGCGGCCGAGATCGGGAACTCACTCCGACCTGGAGACTTACAGGTGCTGATGCTTCCTCGCCTCCCATTGGCTGACTGCCCTCCTTGGCCATTGGTTGGGGAGGGGGAGGGGGGTGGAGGGAAGGACCGGAAGTGGGTGAAAAAAGGACCGGAAATGGAATGTTCACAAAAAGACCGCCAGTGTGGGGGTGGGGGGGGGGTATAAAAAGGACCGGAAGTGGGGCGGAAGCGTGCCGGAAGTGGGGCGGAAGGGACCGGAATCGTTGAGCCGGAAGTGGCGGCAAAGCTCCCAGCAACCCCCGCGCGTGTGGAAGATGGCGGCCGAACAGCAGGAGCCGGCGATGCTCGATGTGGAAGGTACAGGGGGTGGGGGTGAGCGGCCCGGGCCGGAGGGAAGCCGGCTCAGTGCGGGAGGCGGAGCCGGAGATCCGGGGAGGGGGGGAATCGGAATCCGAGGCCCCGCTCCCGCTTCGTGAGGGGGTGGGAACTGGGGGAGGGGGTGGGGAATGGGGTAAGGGGGGTGTGTTTGGGTGAGGAATGGGGGTAAGGAGGCTGGGGGTGTGGGGAATGGGGCTACGGGGTGTGTGGGAGGGGTAAGGGGGTGTGTGGGTGTGGGGAATGGGGGTAAGGGTGGTTTGTGGGGGTGAGGAATATGGGTAAGGGGTGAGTGTGGGGGTGGGGAATTGGGGTAAGGGGGTGTGTGGTTGTGGGGAATGGGGTAAGGTGGTTTGTGGGAGTGGGGAATGGGTTTAAGATGGGTGTGTGGAGGTGGGGAATGCGTAAGTGGGTGTGTGGGGGTGAGTAATGGGGGTAAGGGGTGTGTGTGGGGGTGGGGAATGCGGTAAGGGGTGAGAAATGGGTGTAAGGGGTGTCTGGGGGTCGGAGGGGTGAGGAATAGGGTGGGGGTCCGAGACATGGTTTCAGCTTCATCCCCCCTCCCGCTAATTCCCTGGAGAATGAACATCTCTCTGGCCCTAAAGCATCATTTGGGAATCAGCTGGGGGTGAGTTTCTTTCCTCTGGCTCGCTCTGGTGTCCACCCTGAACTCCCACCAGCTTCCCTCTTCACAAAGACAGCAATCCTGCCTGATCCATGATGCAATAATATGTACAGGTGCTTAATGTTTGTGCCCTCAATCTGTTTGCAGGATCACATTGTCATGGTGGTGTCTGTGTCTCCAAAAATCATTCTGAACAAGCAGTGGTGAGGCTGATAAATCACTGACCTCCAGCTGTGTAACTGCACAAAGAGAGGTTACATTATGAGGACAGGTCACACAGACTGGGCTTGTGTTCCCTCGGGTGTAGAAGGTTAACGTGGGATTGCACAAAGGGGAGTGGAAATCAGGAACCCTCTCCCCCCCCACTGAAAACGGTGTCGAGGCTGGGGCCCAACTGAAAACCTCAAAGCTGAGCCGGATAGATTTGGGTAAGGGGATTAAGGGTTACCAACCAGGGCAGGTAGATGGAATGAAGATACAGATCAGCCATGATCTAATTGCACAACGGAACAGCATTGAGGGGCTGAATGGCCTCTTGTTCCTTGTCAGGAGATCTGAGTGAGGTGGAAGCACTTTGTACATTTAGAATGAGACCTGATGGATTGTATTCAGCTGACTGGAATGTTGGGCAAGGTTGTCACTTTGGGACAGGGTGTGATCATGGGAGATGAGTGAGAATTCCTGGGGTTATGGATAACTTAGTGGCCTGGCTCCTGCTCCTGCAGTTCTTTGTAGGTGGGGGCAGAGAGAGGGCAGCTGCTTTCTGATATTAGCGGTGCTCCTGCTCCTGCCTGCTGTACTTGGTTCCTGCTGCAAGGTCTCTGGATGTGTGCGGGGATGCAGTCCGAGCTGGTTGGGTCTGAGATGGCGGATGGGCCTGTTGAATGAGATGTCCGAGGGCAGATTGGAGGTTGCAGAAAATGTTGGTTTTTTTTTATCCATTGTGCTTTTAGCTCCAAGACAACATTTGAGGCAAATGATCTATCTAGTTGAGTGCTTGATCTCAAAGCACACAAGATGAATTCCTTCCAGACCACAATGCCTTGTTATGTGGGCACACACAGCTGGATAGCTGACCACATCTGTCTCGCAAACAGATGGAGGGGGACAGAGTCACTTGGGGAGAATTTACTGCTCTTTGAATAGTGAGTGCAGTGGCTTATTTTAACCGCGCCTCCGTTTAAATAAAACCTCCCTCAACATTGTGCCAACCTCTCCCCTCCCCTCTGCCCCCTCAACTTGCACAACATGAATCTGGTCTCGGGGTTGGGGGCATGAACCCACAAGTTTCAAGTTACTGAGTCCTGGTGATTGGGCTGAGCTGACTCTAGCATCCTGTGTTAAGGCTGATATACTGAGCACGCTACATGTGAATTAGGAGCAGGAGGAGGCCATTCAGCCCCATGAGTCTGTTCCAGCATTTGATAAGATCATGGCTGATCTGGTTATGGTCTCAACTCCCAATTCATCCCCCTCCACTATGAGCCTTGACTCTCTTGTTAGTTAAGAACCTATCTAACTCCCCCTTAAAAATATGATGTCAACTTCGTCTCTGCACATGTGTGAACCAGAGCAGAGGTGCAGAGCAGTCCCAGTGACCATCTTTAATGGCAGTGGTGTCGGTGACACACAGTGTAAAAATATTCACTGACTCTGCCTCCACCATTCTCCGGGAAAAGCATTCCACAGACTCTCAACTCTCTGAAGGAACAAGTTTCTCCTCACCTCCGTCTTAAATGGGAGAGCCCGTATTTTTAAACTGTGCCCCCTGGTTCTAGTCTCTCCCACGAGGGGAAACATCCTCTCAGTTTCCAGCCTGTCAAACCTCCCCCCTCAGGATCCTTTATGTTTCAATAAGATCCCCTCTCATTCTTTTAAACTCCAATGGATACAGCTCAAGCCTGTCCGGCCTCTCCTCATAAGATAGCCCCCACCCCCCACCATCCCAGGGGTCAGTGGATTGAATCTTGCCTGAACTGTTTCTAACACATTTAGATCCTTCCTTAAATAAGGAGACCAAAACTGTACCCAGCACTTCAGATGTGGTCTCACCAACACCCTGTACAGCTGTGACAAAACGTCCGTACTTTTATATCCCAATCCCCTCACAATAAACATTCCACTTACCTTCCTAATCACTTGCTGTAGCTGCATATTAACTTTACCTGATTCATGTACCAGGACACCCAGATCCCTCTGTACCACCACGTTTTGTGATCTCTCTATTTAAATAATTACTGCCTTTCTATTCTTTCTGCCAAAGTGGATCGGGTCACATTTCCCCACATTATGCTCCCATCTGCCAATTTTTTGCCCACTTGCTTAACCCATCTATGTCCCTTTGCAGACTCCTTACGTCCTCTTCACAACTCACTTTCCTACCTATCTGTGTGTCATCAGCAGATTTAACAACCATACGTTTGGTCCCTTCATCCAAGTCGTTGATATAAATTGTAAATAGTTGAGGCTCCAGCACTGGTCCCTGTGGCGCTCCACTCACCACATCTTGCCAACCTGAAAATGACCCATTTATGCCTACTCTCTGTATCCTGTTAGCTACCTACTCCTCTATCTGTGCTAATATGTTACCCCCCTACACCATGAGCTCTTATTTTGCATAGTAACCTTTGATGTGGCACCTTCTCAAATGCCTCCTGGAAATCTAAGGACAGCACATCCAAGGTTCCTCTTTATCCACATTGCTTGTTACTTCCTCAAAGGACTCCAATAAATTAGTCAAACCTTTCACAAAACCATGTTGACACAGCTTGATTGCATTGAGATTTTCTAAGTGCTCCACCATAACCTCCTTAGTAATAGATTCCACCAGTTTCCCTATGACAGATGTTAAGCTAACTGGACTGTAGTTTCCTGCTTTCTGTCTCGCTCCCTTCCTGAATAGAGAAGTCACATTCGCTATTTTCCAATCTGGTGGGACCTTTCCAGAATCGAGGGAACTTTGGAAAATTAAAACCAATGCATCTACTATCTCAGAACCACTTCTTTAAGACCCTAGGATGAAGTCCATCAGGTCCTGGGGATTTATCAGCTTTTAGTTCTAATAATTTTCTCTGTACCCATTCCCTGGTGATTGTAACTGTTTTAAGTCCCTCCCTCTCACCTCTCGCTTCACAACTATTTCTGGAGAGTTATTTGCATTCTCTCCAGTGAAGACAGATGCAAAATATCTGCTCAATTCATCCGCCATTTCCTTATTTTCCATTATTAATTCCCTAGACCCTGTCTTTAGAGACCAGCACTGAAGTTACTTAATCTTCCTTTTTAAATATCTGTGCAACTCTTCCTATCTGTTTTTATATTTCTAGCTAGCTTTTTCTCATACTCTAATTTCTCCCTCCTTATTAATCTTTTAGTTATTCTTTGCTGTTCTTTATATTCTGTCCAATCTTGTGACCGTGGGATTATATACCTTTTCTTTCAATTTGATGTTATCTTTAACTTCTTTAGTTGGCCATGGATGGTATGTCTTACCCAAAGCGTCTTTCTTTCTCTGTGGAATGTATCTTTTCAGAGTATTTTGAAATATCTCCTTAAAAGTCTGCCATTGCATCTCTACTGACCTAGCTTTTCATTTCCCAGTTCACTTTCGTCAGTTTTGTTTTCACACCCTCGTAATAACCTTATTTAAATTTAAAACACTAGTCTTAGACCCACTCATCTCTCCCTTAAATTGGATCTGAAATTCAATCATGTTATGATCACTGCTACGTAGGGGCGCCTTTATAATGAGCTGTCTCATATCGACATGGCTCACTCTGCAGGCACCTTCTAAAGCTGATTCACAAGATCCGCTCATTGTGATGGATTTTCTTCACTTGACAGCCATCCACATGAGTGAAGTGAGTCAGCCCAGCAGCTCAAGTCAACCAGTCTCCACCCACAGAGCCTCTGAATCAGCAGGTGAGATACCTGGACCAAGCGGCTGTGTTCGACTTTGCAGTGTCTGCTTTGAGTGGTATGAAGTAGTATGGCTTCGCTCCTTAAAGGCTACAATGAGTTTATGATTGAGGAGTTGTTGTGCAGAGCCCAGACTTGGCTCCCTTTTCTTTGCTGAGGTTACAGGTACTGGTGGGAAGTCCAGAAATAAAACCCGTACTCCCCAGGTCCACTGTGAGATTCCCCGGTCAGGATTTCTGCATGTGCATTAATATTGAGTGAATCATGCTGCAGTCCCTGCCTGCAGCTCACAACTGGACTCCCGGCCGTTATGATGGATTCTGCAGTAGGTCAGCGCACCTGCACTCTACTTGATGAGGTATCGGATGGTGTCTGGCACCATAACTTTACAAGCCAACTTTCACTGGGGTACAGGCATTCATAGGAGTTTGCTGTCTGTGTGCGCGTGCCGGTGAGAGCACACACGCGCCGGTGAGTGTGCGCATGTGTGTGCGCACTTGCCGTTGAGAGTGTGCGCGCACATGCCGGTGAGTGCATGTGTTATGATGTAGGAAACACAGTAGCTAACTTACGCACAGCAAGATCCCACAAACAGCACTGTGATAGTGACCCAGATCTGTTTTTAGTGATGTTGGGTGAGGGATAAATATCGGCCCCAGGACACCAGGGAGAACTCCCCCCTGCTCTTCTCCCAATAGTGGCCGTGGGATCTTTTACACCCACCCGAGAGGGCAGACAGGGTCCCAGTTTAATGTCTCATCCTTAAAGACAGCACCTCCGACAGTGCGGCGCTCCCTCAGTATTTTCTGCTCAAGTCCTGAGTGGGACTTGAACCGGAAACCTTGTGATTCAGAGGTGAGAGGGCTAACCGAGCTGCAGCCAATGTGAAGGATGGATTGGCCATGGAGGGCAGATCCATCAGAATGATACCAAGGCCAAAAGGGGTACATTATGGTAGACAGATAGAGTGAGTGTAGAAGGTTAAGGGATGATCTAATCGAGGCGTTTAAAATGGTGAAAGGATTCAATAGTTACTCTCTATCGACCTGATTTCCCCTGGATAGCGGAAGCGGGAGGTGGGGGGGGGGTCCAGAACAAGGGGGCAGAACCTTAAAATTTGAGGCAGGCCATTCAGGGGTGATGTCAGGAAGCATTTCTTCACACAAAGGGGAGTGGGAATCGGGAACTCTCTCCCCTCCAAAAAGCTGTCGAGGTTGAGGGTCAATTGGAAATGTCGAAACTGAGATTGACAGACTTTTGTTGGGTGAGGGGATTGAGGGTTACGCAACCAAGGTGGGTAGATAGAGTTAAGATTCAGATCAGCCATGACCTGACTGAACGGCAGTACAGGCTTGAGGGGCTGAGTGGCCTCCTCCTGTTCCATTGTTGTTATAAAATGCATATTTTTCACATTCAGACCTCAGACGTAAGAATGACAATAGCAGCAGACACATGGGGAACACCATCACCTGGAAGTTCCCCTCTGAACCACTCACCATCCTGACTTGGAAATATATCGGCCGTTCCTTCACTGTCACTGGGTCAAAATCCTGGAACTCCCTCCCTAACAGCACTGTGGGCGTACCGACACCACATGGACTGCAGCGGTTCAAGAAGGCGGCTCACCACCACCTTCTCAAGGGGCAATTAGGGATGGGCAATAAATGCTGGCCCAGCCAGCGACGCCCACATCTCGTGAATGAATAAAGAAAAACTAGGGTCATCTGTGCTGATGTCTCCTCATGTGGCTTGGTGCCTGCTTTATGCTCCTGCGATGCATTTTGGGATGTGTGGTGATGTTAAAGGTGCTATCTAAATGCAAGCTGCTGTTTGTTCTGAATGTGTGCATGCGCGCACAGTTGGAGTGACACACTGTGATGTGAGTGAAGTAACTCTGTATGCTCGTGACTTTTACTCTTCTGCTATTCTACCTGAGAAGGACTCAGCCGCATCCAGTCTCAAACATTGAATGAAAGCATGTTAGATTGTGGAGCAGGATAAGGGTGTGATTACCCCTACAACCCAGGCAGGATTAGAGAGGACAAAGCAGCTTGGGGGGGTTAGCAGGAGGGGAGGGGGTGTCTGTATTGTATTAATATTCTTCCCTTGCTTTCCTGCAGCCATTAACTTCCTGGCTTACGATGAAGCGATCATGGCGCAACAGGACCGAATTCAACAGGAGGTGAGCCTCATGGCCAAAGACATGAAAGGCAGTGCCTGAGTAACCATTTCACCTGACAAGGTGCAGCCACACCTACCCCGGGAGACTGGCTGCCTTGGATTGAGCAGGGTGCCAGGACAGACAATTATCATTCCTCTGGACAGCCCGGTCTCCCCCAGATTCCGCTGGACCCTCCGGTCTCCCTGTGATTCAGGCGGAGCGCCCGGTCTCCCTGTGATTCAGGCGGAGCGCCCGGTCTCCCCATGATTCAGGCGGAGCACCCGGTCTCCCCGCGATTCAGGCGGAGCACCCGGGTCTCCCCGCGATACAGGCCGAGCGCCCGGTCTCCCCACGATACAGGCCGAGCGCCCGGTCTCCCCGCGATACAGGCCGAGCGCCCGGTCTCCCCGCGATACAGGCCGAGCGCCCGGTCTCCCCGCGATACAGGCCGAGCGCCCGGTCTCCCCGCGATACAGGCCGAGCGCCCGGTCTCCCCGCGATACAGGCCGAGCGCCCGGTCTCCCCGCGATACAGGCCGAGCGCCCGGTCTGCCCGCGATACAGGCCGAGCGCCCGGTCTGCCCGCGATACAGGCCGAGCGCCCGGTCTGCCCGCGATACAGGCCGAGCGCCCGGTCTGCCCGCGATACAGGCCGAGCGCCCGGTCTGCCCGCGATACAGGCCGAGCGCCCGGTCTGCCCGCGATACAGGCCGAGCGCCCGGTCTGCCCGCGATACAGGCCGAGCGCCCGGTCTGCCCGCGATACAGGCCGAGCGCCCGGTCTGCCCGCGATACAGGCCGAGCGCCCGGTCTGCCCGCGATACAGGCCGAGCGCCCGGTCTGCCCGCGATACAGGCCGAGCGCCCGGTCTGCCCGCGATACAGGCCGAGCGCCCGGTCTGCCCGCGATACAGGCCGAGCGCCCGGTCTGCCCGCGATACAGGCCGAGCGCCCGGTCTGCCCGCGATACAGGCCGAGCGCCCGGTCTGCCCGCGATACAGGCCGAGCGCCCGGTCTCCCCGGAGATTCCTCTTGGCCCCATTTCCACGTCTGGATTCAGTTTGGGGAGTGCGAGCTGTCGATGTCCCCAGCGTTCTCCCTGTGACCCCACCCTAACTCCCTCTCCCTCTCCCTCCCCGAGCCCCATATCCTGCCCATTCCCCGCCCCTCTGACCCAGCCTGTATGGTGGGGTGGTTGCCCTTGCAGCTGGGCTCAGAGACCACGGCTGAGAGTACAGATCACTCCCTAGTCGCTGGCTCCCTATGTGAATTGAGTTGTGATTGTGGGCCCCAGCGGCCGAGTGCAGGTTTGGATTTGCCAGATAGCAGATGACCCGATGTCCCTCTCTCCTTCCCGCAGATTGCTACAACAAATCCACTGGTATCAGAAAAGTTAGACCTGTCAGTGCTTTATAAAGAATATGCAGAGGACGACCAGGTCTATCAGTTAAAAGTCAAGGTAAGTGAATTTACTGCTTCAGTAGGCGAGTTTGGCAGGGGGGGGTGTTGGGGGTGGGGAAGTGGAGTTTTGAAAATGAGTAACTGGGAGGCTGTTCTTGAACCTATTCTGTCCAGAACCTGCTGGGCTTTACATCTGGATGTTCATCTTTCACACACTAAACTTCATCAAGTCCCTGTGTTCTGTGGGCATAATTCTGTGGTCATGCCCATAATTCCCATTGGCTCAATGTGGGAGTTGCTGGGGGGAAGAGTCACAGTTCAGCTGCCCCTCAGCACTGACCCTCCGACAGTGCGGCACTCCCTCAGCACTGACCCTCCGACAGGGCGGCACTCCCTCAGCACTGACCCTCCGACAGGGCGGCACTCCCTCAGCACTGACCCTCCGACAGGGCGGCACTCCCTCAGCACTGACCCTCCGACAGGGCGGTACTCCCTCAGCACTGACCCTCCGACAGGGCGGCACTCCCTCAGCACTGATCCTCCGACAGTGCGGCACTCCCTCAGCACTGACCCTCCGACAGTGCGCCGATGCCTCAGCACTGACCCTCTGACAGTGCAGCACTCCCTCAGTACTGACCCTCCGACAGTGCAGCACTCTCTCAGTACTGACCCTCCGACAGTGCGGCACTCCCTCAGCACTGACCCTCTGACAGTGCAGCACTCCCTCAGTACTGACCCTCCGACAGTGCGGCGCTCCCTCAGCACTGACCCTCCGACAGTGCGGCACTCCCTCAGTACTGACCCTCTGACAGTGCGGCACTCCCTCAGTACTGACCCTCTGACAGTATGGGATAGAATTGTAATTGTGAGTGCCAGCCAGGGTCATGGCCTTTTGTTTCTGTTGCAGAGAGTTGATACCCACCACAGAAAGAAGAACTCGGGAGTTGTAGCTGAGCTGGCTGTATTATTGGAGGTGGATGTGTGTACAGAGCTACCCCCTGCAGCAGCTTCTGATGGTAGCTGGGCTCTGCAATACCACCTTGCTGCTTTGAGATGACTGACTGCCAGCTCTGTCGTTCTGGGTATGATCCCATTGTGATACCATTCTCAGTCAAATTTCTCACTGCCTGCCATGCCCAAGGCTTTACAATACCAGCTGGCTAGTCTTCACCTGGAAATTTGACTAAGGAGGGCATCACATTGGCCTAGAATTGCGTGAGTTTTAAGGAGTGAGAACTCTGGGGGATTCTGTGTCCTGTCTCCATTCCCGGTGCTCCGCTTGGTGTCTGCGTGTAGTGGAGTGGAGCTTTGGCACTGGCTCCGTTGGAAATCCATTCCAGGAACAGGATTCTAGCTGCGAGGTTCTTGTGCTGCAGATTCATAACTATTACGATGTGTTTTAAAGAATGTTTTGGGGGGGGGGGGGGGGGGGAGGAGAGGTACAGATAAAGAGCAGCCTGAGCACCTATTGATTTCTTCCTCCTTGTTTTCTAACCCAGGACTTGCACAACCGATATTGCTGCATTCGGAAGACCAGACCGGATTGGGAACTGTTTTCTACCGAGCTTTTGGGTTTGCACATCTGGAGGCTCTTCTTGAAGACAGCAAAGAATTACAGAAGTATGAACCCCTCAGAAGCCCAGCCCTGACTGACCACCTACCCCCCAGACAAACTCATCAGTGATCAGCCATGACCATTCACTGTGTTCACAGCAGCGAGGGTTGGGCAGCCTGTTTACCTATTTACCCATGAAGTGGGGACAGGCACGATTCTGTCCGAGAAAATTTAATGACTCTGTTTCTTAAATTAAAAGCTGAGTCGATTCTTTCCAAACGCTTTTCCCATTTTGTATTTCAGATTTAAAGCCATCGCCTCCAAAAGCAAAGAGGATCTGGTAACCCAGGGCTTCACTGAATTCACAATCGAGGACTTCCACAACACGGTTAGTCTGCCCGTGATCCGCCTTCTTAATATTCAGCCAAGGCAAGCTGGTCTGGGCAACGTGCTGCATCACCCAGCTCCAGGATGGGAATGGAGGCTCATTAAACACAGGAACACAAGAAACAGCAGCAGGAGTGGATCAGACGGCCCACTGAGCCAGCTCCACCATTCAGCACCATCATCGCTGATCTTGGCTTTAACTCCACTTTCCTGCCCGCTCCCCATAAGCCCTTAATTCCCTAGGCACCAAAAATCTATCTGTCTCTCATCCTTAAATGTATTCAACGCTGGAGCATTCACAACCTCTGGGGCAGAGAATTCCAAAGATTCACAACCCTTTGAAGTAGTTTCTCTGCTCTCAGTCCCAAAGGATCGGCCCCTTAACCCTGAGACTGGGCCCCTGTGTTTGAGACTCCCCGAGCAGCGGGAACAATCTCCCAGCGTCCACCCTGTCACAGCCCCTTCAGAATCCTGTAGCTTTTCTTATTCTTCTAACTCCAGAGAAGAGAAACCCAGTTCATCAGCCTCTCATCATTGGACAACCCCCTGACCCCAGGGGCCAATCCAGTGAAGCTGGTGCCAAGGGAGGTTTTATCTCTCCCTGCTCTGGGAGTGCCACAAGCTGCTGGAGAGGGGTGGGTGGGGGGGGAGACTGAGGAGTAACAGCTGGGAAAAGCTGTGCCCAAGCCACGCCTACAGCTCAGCTGCAATTTAACTGAATGGAAGAATAGGCTTGATGGGCTGAATGGCCTCCTGTTCCTACATGAAGCTCTTGCTGAGGTATTCCTTCTCAGTAAAAAGGTCTAATGGTTAAACAGATGCCGTCTCAGTTGTTTAACTGTTTGTTCAGGAAATGTTTTGCTGTTTTTAATGTGCCTGTTCATTTTAAGTTGTGGTTCAGAATCAGCAACATTAAGTACCCTCAGTTTTAGTTTCTTGGCTGTAAGGCAGGAGTAGATTGTGTTACCTTGGATACAGACGGTTACCTGGTTGAAGTTTATAGCCTGTTTTCCTGTTTGATTTGTAGTTTATGGATGTAATTGACCTGGTGGAGAAGCAGGGCTCATTGGCTAACCTGATGACAGCGTTAATGATCAGAGCACATCGGATTACCTGGTGGTTTACCTGCGGCTTCTCACCTCAGGCTACCTGCAGCGAGAGTCTGCTTTCTTCGAACATTTCATTGAGGGAGGCCGCACAGTTAAGGAGTTCTGTCAGCAGGTGAGGTTTGCTCAGTTCATCAACTCCATCCTGTTCTGCTCCAAGTTACTGCCTCTCCCGCCTCGCCCCAACGCTTGTATATCCAGAGAGCTGTTTTATAGTCCCAGTGGCTGTGCTCTCCAGGATCTCTTTGTAGAGTGCTGAGAAGAAGCAAAGTATTTACAGGCCATTCAGCCCATCTGGTGTTTCTGCTCCACATGAGTCTCCTCCCACCCCCTCTCCACCTCCCCCCATCCCCATATCCTTCTATCCCTTTCTCCCTCATGTGTTTATCCAGCTTCCCCCTTAAATGTATCGATACTATTCCCCTCGACCACTCCTGTGGGAGCGAGTCCCTCATTCTCCCCGCTCTCTGGGTGAAGGAGTTTCTCCTGAATTCCCCATCGGATTTATTAGTGACTGTCTTATATCGATGGCCCCTAGTTCTCCAGAACTAGATCTCCCCCACAAATGGAAACATCTCCACATCTACTCCATCAAAGCTTTTATTAATTTTAAAGCCCTCTATCAGGAGGTCACCCTTCTCCCATCTGGGACATTCCAGATGGATATGGATCGGTTGAGTGAGTGGGCAAAGATCTGGCAAATGGAGTTTAATGTGAGAAAATGTGAAGTTGTTCACTTTGGCAGGTAGAACAAAAAAGCAGATATAATTATATGGCGAACGACTGCACAATTCTGAGCTGCAGAGGGATCTGGGTGTTCTAGTACGAGTCACAAGAAGTTAGTATGCAGGTACAGCAAGTAATTAAGAAAGCTAATGGAACGCTATCTTTTATTACGAGAGGGGTTGAAAGTAAGGATGTTATGCTTCAGTTATACAGGATATTGGTGAGACTGCACCTCGAATACTGTGTGCAGTTTTGGTCTCCTATTTAAGGAAGATGTAAATGTGTTGGAGACGGTTCAGAGGAGGTTTACTAGATTGATACCTGGAATGAGTGGGCTGTCTTATGAGGAAAGGTTGGACAGACTGGGCTTGTTTCCACTGGTGTTTAGAAGAGTGAGGGGTGATTTGATCGATGTATTTAAGATCCTGAACGGCCTTGACAATGTGGACATGGAAAGGATGTTTCCTCTTGTGGTGAGTCCAGAACTAGGGGGCACTGATTTAAAATTAGGGGTCACCCTTTTAGGACAGAGATGGGGAGAATTTTTCTCTCTGAGGGTTGTGTGACTATGGAACTCTCTGCCTCAGAAGGAGGTGGAGGCAGGGTCATTGAATATTTTTAAGACAGAGGCAGATAGATTCTTGTTAGGCAAGGAAATCAAAGGTTATCAGGGGGTAGATGGGAATGTGGAAATCGAAACATAAACAGATCAGCCGTGATCTTATTGAATAGGCAGAGCAGGCTCGATGGGCCCAAATGGTCTATTCCTGTCCCTAATTCTTATGTTCTTATGTTCTAATGGAGCTCTTGTCTGTTCAATCTTTCCTGGTCAGTATAAACTCAGTTTTGGCCTCATTTGGATAAATCTTTTTTCTGCACCGTCTCCAGCCCTTTTATATCCTTTAATAATATGGAGCCAGCTCCCGATGTGGTTTAACCAAGGTTCGACATAAAGAACAAAAGAAAAGTACAGCACAGGAACAGGCCCTTCGGCCCTCCAAGCCTGCGCCGATCATATTGCCTGTCAACTAAATATTTTGCACTTCCGGGGTCCGTATCCCTCTGTTCCCATCCTATTCATGTATTTGTCAAGCTGCCTCTTAAACACAGAGATAAAGACAAAGCAAAACTGCGGATGCTGGAAATCCAAAACAAAAAACAGAATTACCTGGAAAAACTCAGCAGGTCTGGCAGCGTCGGCGGAGAAGAAAAGAGTTGACGTTTCGAGTCCTCATGACCCTTCGACAGAACTTGATTTCGAGTCCAGGAAAGAGTTGAAATATAAGCTGGTTTAAGGTGTGGGGGGGGGGGGCGGAGAGAGAGAGAGAGAGAGACAGAGGTGCTTGTGTAGACAAACAAGCAGTGATAGAAGCAGATCATCAAAAGATGTCAGTGACAATGGGACAAAGAACACATAGGTGTTAAAGTTAAAGTTGGCGTATTATCTAAACGAATGTGCTAATTAAGAATGGATGGTAGGGCACTCAAGGTACAGCTCTAGTGGGGGTGGGGGGAGCATAAAAGATTTTAAAATATTTAAAAATAATGGAAATAGGTGGGAAAAGAAAAATCTATAAAATTTATAGGGAAAAAAAGGGGAAAAAAAGGGGGAAACAGAAAGGGGGTGGGGATGGGGGGAGGGAGCTCACGACCTAAAGTTGTTGAATTCAATATTCAGACCGGAAGGCTGTAAGGTGCCTAGTCGGAAGATGAG
Organism: Isurus oxyrinchus; assembly: GCA_026770705.1. NCBI lineage: Eukaryota > Metazoa > Chordata > Chondrichthyes > Lamniformes > Lamnidae > Isurus > Isurus oxyrinchus. The sequence goes on from JANJGN010000037.1 coordinate 14,996,003, forward strand.
GTGTTGTTCCTCCAGTTTGCGTTGGGCTTCACTGGAACAATGCAGTAAGCCAAGGACAGACATGTGGGCAAGAGAGCAGGGTGGAGTGTTAAAATGGCAAGCGACAGGGAGGTTTGGGTCATTCTTGCGGACAGACCGCAGGTGTTCTGCAAAGCGGTCGCCCAGTTTACGTTTGGTCTCTCCAATGTAGAGGAGACCACATTGGGAGCAACGAATGCAGTAGACTAAGTTGGGGGAAATGCAAGTGAAATGCTGCTTCACTTGAAAGGAGTGTTTGGGCCCTTGGACGGTGAGGAGAGAGGAAGTGAAGGGGCAGAGGTGTTACATCTTTTGCGTGGGCATGGGGTGGTGCCATAGGAGGGGGTTGAGGAGTAGGGGGTGATGGAGGAGTGGACCAGGGTGTCCCGGAGGGAGCGATCCCTACGGAATGCCGATAAGGGGGGTGAAGGGAAGATGTGTTTGGTGGTGGCATCATGCTGGAGTTGGCGGAAATGGCGGAGGATGATCCTTTGAATGCGGAGGCTGGTGGGGTGATAAGTGAGGACAAGGGGGGACCCTATCATGTTTCTGGGAGGGAGGAGAAGGCGTGAGGGCGGAATGCGCGGGAGATGGGCCCGGACACGGTTGAGGGCCCTGTCAACGACCGTGGGTGGAAAACCTCGGTTAAGGAAGAAAGAGGACATGTCAGAGGAACCGTTTTTGAAGGTAGCATCATCGGAACAGATGCGACGAAGGCGAAGGAACTGGGAGAATGGGATGGAGTCCTTACAGGAAGCGGGGTGTGAGGAGCTGTAGTCGAGGTAGCTGTGGGAGTCGGTGGGTTTGTAATGGATATTGGTGGACAGTCTATCACCAGAGATTGAGACAGAGAGGTCAAGGAAGGAAGGGAAGTGTCAGAGATGGACCACGTGAAAATGATGGAGGGGTGGAGATTGGAAGCAAAATTAATAAATTTTTCCAAGTCCCGACGAGAGCATGAAGCGGCACCGAAGTAATCATCGATGTACCGGAGAAAAAGTTGTGGAAGGGGGCCGGGGTAGGACTGCAACAAGGAATGTTCCACATATCCATAAAGAGACAGGCATAGCTGGGGCCCATGCGGGTACCCATAGCCACACCTTTTATTTGGAGGAAGTGAGAGGAGTTGAAGGAGAAATTGTTCAGTGTGAGAACAAGTTCAGCCAGACGGAGGAGAGTAGTGGTGGATAGGGATTGTTCGGGTCTCTGTTCGAGAAGAAGCTAAGGGCCCTCAGACCATCCTGGTGGGGGATGGAGGTGTAGAGGGATTGGACGTCCATGGTGAAGAGGAAGCGGTTGGAGCCAGGGAACTGGAAATTGTTGATGTGACGTAAGGTGTCAGAGGAATCCACGGATGTAGGTGGGAAGGGACTGGACAAGGGAGAGAGAAGGGAGTCAAGATAACGAGAAATGAGTTCTGTGGGGCAGGAGCAAGCTGAGACGATCGGTCTACCGGGCAGTTCTGTTTGTGGATTTTAGGTAGGAGATAGAAGCGGGCCGTCCGAGGTTGGGCGACTATCAGGTTGGAAGCTGTGGGAGGGAGATCCCCAGAGGAGATGAGGTCAGTGACAGTCCTGGAAACAATGGCTTGATGTTCTGTGGTGGGGTCATGGTCCAGGGAGAGGTAGGAGGAAGTGTCTGCGAGTTGACGCTCAGCCTCCGCGAGGTAGAGGTCAGTGCGCCAGACAACAACAGCACCACCCTTGTCAGCGGGTTTGATGACAATGTCAGGTTTGGACCTGAGAGAATGGAGTGCAGATAAGTTCAGAGAGAGACAGGTTAGAATGGGTGAGAGGAGCAGAGAAATTGAGACGACTAATGTCGCGCCGACAGTTCTCAATGAAAAGATCAAGAGAAGGTAAGAATCCAGAGGGAGGGGTCCAGGTGGAGGGAGAATATTGGAGATGGGTAAAAGGATCCGTTGAACTGGGAGAGGACTCCTGCCCGAAGAAGTGAGCCCGGAGATGAAGACGGCGAAAGAAGAGTTCAGTATCATGCCGAGCCCCGAAATTCATTGAGGTGAGGGCGTAAGGGTATGAAACTAAGTCCTTTGCTGAGCAACAACTCCAACAACTCATCGACACCAACACCCATCTAGGACCCTCCACCCCAGCCTGTCCCTCCGTCCCCACCCCATCTTCCAATCCCAGCCCCAGCCGTGTATTCACTATACCCCCTGACCTTCCCCTCTCCGATGCTGAACGTTCAGTGCTCAGCAAAGGACTTAGTTTCATACCCTTACGCCCTCACCTCAATGAATTTCGGGCTCGGCATGATACTGAACTCTTCTTTCGCCGTCTTCATCTCCGGGCTCACTTCTTCGGGCAGGAGTCCTCTCCCAGTTCAACGGATCCTTTTACCCATCTCCAATATTCTCCCTCCACCTGGACCCCTCCCTCTGATTCTTACCTTCTCTTGATCTTTTCATTGAGAACTGTCGGCGCGACATTAGTCGTCTCAATTTCTCTGCTCCTCTCACCCATTCTAACCTGTCTCTCTCTGAACTTACTGCACTCCATTCTCTCAGGTCCAACCTGACATTGTCATCAAACCCGCTGACAAGGGTGGTGTGCTGTTGTTGTCTGGCGCACTGACCTCTACCTCGCGGAGGCTGAGCGTCAACTCGCAGACACTTCCTCCTACCTCTCCCTGGACCATGACCCCACCACTGAACATCAAGCCATTGTTTCCAGGACTGTCACTGACCTCATCTCCTCTGGGGATCTCCCTCCCACAGCTTCCAACCTGATAGTCGCCCAACCTCGGACGGGCCCGCTTCTATCTCCTACCTAAAATCCACAAACAGAACTGCCCCGGTAGACCGATCAGTCTCAGCTTGCTCCTGCCCCACAGAACTCATTTCTCGTTATCTTGACTCCCTTCTCTCTCCCCTTGTCCAGTCCCTTCCCACCTACATCCGTGATTCCTCTGACACCTTACGTCACATTAACAATTTCCAGTTCCCTGGCTCCAACCGCTTCCTCTTCACCATGGGACGTCCAATCCCTCTACACCTCCATCCCCCACCAGGATGGTCTGAGGGCCCTTAGCTTCTTCCTCGAACAGAGGCCCCGAACAATCCCATCCACCACTACTCTCCTCCGTCTGGCTGAACTTGTTCTCACGTTGAACAATTTCTCCTTCAACTCCTCTCACTTCCTCCAAATAAAAGGTGTGGCTATGGGTACCCGCATGGGGCCCCAGCTATGCCTGTCTCTTTATGGGATATGTGGAACATTCCTTGTTGCAGTCCTACCCCGCCCCCTTCCACAACTCTTTCTCCGGTACATCGATGATTACTTCGGTGCCCGCTTCATGCTCTCGTCGGGACTTGGAAAAATTTATTAATTTTGCTTCCAATCTCCACCCCTCCATCATTTTCCACGTGGTCCATCTCTGACACTTCCCTTCCCTTCCTTGACCTCTCTGTCTCAATCTCTGGTGATAGACTGTCCACTAATATCCATTACAAACCCACCGACTCCCACAGCTACCTCGGACTACAGCTCCTCACACCCTGCTTCCTGTAAGGACTCCATCCCATTCTCCAGTTCCTTCGCCTTCGTCGCATCTGTTCCGATGATGCTACCTTCAAAAACAGTTTCCTCTGACATGTCCTCTTTCTTCCTTAACCGAGGTTTTCCACCGACGGTCGTGACAGGGCCTTCAACCGTTGTCCGGCCCATCTCCCGCGCATCCGCCCTCACGCCTTCTCCTCCCTCCCAGAAACATGATAGGGTCCCCCTTGTCCTCACTTATCACCCCACCCAGCCTCCGCATTCAAAGGATCATCCTCCGCCATTTCCGCAACTCCAGCATGATGCCACCACCAAACACATCTTCCCTTCACCCCCCTTATCGGCATTCCGTAGGGATCGCTCCCTCCGGGACACCCTGGTCCACTCCTCCATCACCCCCTACTCCTCAACCCCCTCCTATGCACCACCCCATGCCCACGCAAAAGATGTACACCTGCCCCTTCACTTCCTCTCTCCTCACCGTCCAAGGGCCCAAACACTCCTTTCAAGTGAAGCAGCATTTCACTTGCATTTCCCCCAACTTAGTCTACTGCATTCGGTTGCTCCCAATGTGGTCTCCTCTACATTGGAGAGACCAAACGTAAACTGGGCGACCGCTTTGCAGAACACCTGCGGTCTGTGTCCGCAAGAATGACCCAAACCTCCCTGTCGCTTGCCATTTTAACACTCCACCCTGCCCTCTCTTGCCCACATGTCTGTCCTTGGCTTACTGCATTGTTCCAGTGAAGCCCAACGCAAACTGGAGGAACAACACCTCATCTTCCGACTAGGCACTTTACAGCCTTCTGGACTGAATATTGAATTCAATAACTTTAGGTCGTGAGCTCCTCCCCATCCCCACCCCCTTTCTGTTTCCCCCTTTTTTCCCCTTTTTTTCCCTATAAATTTTATAGATTTTTCTTTTCCCACCTATTTCCATTATTTTAAATATTTTAAAATCTTTTATGCTCCCCCCACCCCCACTAGAGCTGTACCTTGAGAGCCCTACCATCCATTCTTAATTAGCACATTCGTTTAGATAATATCACCAACTTTAACTTTAACACCTATGTGTTCTTTTGTCCCATTGTCACTGACATCTTTTGATGATCTGCTTCTATCACTGCTTGTTTGTCTACACAAGCACCTCTGTCTCTCTCTCTCTCTCCGCCCCCCCCCCCCCCCCCCCCCCCCACACCTTAAACCAGCTTATATTTCAACTCTTTCTGGACTCGAAATCAAGTTCTGTCGAGGGTCATGAAGACTCGAAACGTCAACTCTTTTCTTCTCCGCCGATGCTGCCGACCTGCTGAGTTTTTCCAGGTAATTCTGTTTTTGTTTTGCCTCTTAAACACCACTATCGTACCTGCTTCCACCACCTCCTCTGGCAGCGAATTTCGACACTCACTACCCTCTGAGTAAAAAACTTGCCTCGCACATCTCCTCTATAGTTTTCTCCTCTCACCTAAATCTATGTCCCCTAGAATAGACTCTTCCACCCCTGGGTAAAAGCTTCTGACTATCTACTCTGTCCATGCCACT
>JANJGN010000037.1:15001180-15018680 GCA_026770705.1 Isurus oxyrinchus
AAACTCCAGAGGACTGTTGAATTAATTTGGTTTCTGCACACTCTCTCCCCCACCCCCACTCCCCTGCAGGTCCTAGGGAAGTTGCACCCTGATGTAGCCAAACAGCTGAACAACCTGGCATTGCTGTGTCAAAACCAGGGCAAGTATGAGGAGGTGGAGCGATATTATCGGCACGCCCTGGAGATATACGTGTCCCGGCTGGGCCCCGACGATCCCAACGTGGCCAAGACCAAGAACAACCTGGTAGGAGCCCGCGCCTTGCTATTCAACTGCAGCGGCGGCGCACTGGGCTGCAGCAAGCCTTCCTTGTGCGTAGGCGCACACAGCGAGTGCTGGGCTCTCCTTCCGAAGGGACAGAATTGAAGAGGAGCGAAGCGAGGCCTTGTTCAGCTCACGCTGAGGGCACTGTGTACAGTCCCGGTCGCCGTATTGTAGGAAGGGGGGGAGGGGTGGGGGGTTGGCTAGCTCAGTTGGCTGGACAGCTGGTCGGTGAGGCAGGGATAGACGCCAACAGCGCGGGTTCAATTCCCGTACTGGCTGAGCTCATCTCTGAAGCTCCAACCTGCTCAACCTCACCCCCTAGCCTGAGGTGTGGTGACCCTTAGGTTAAACTCAGCACCAGTCGTCTCTCTCTCTCTGATGGGAGAGCAGCCCACGGTCCTCAGGGACTAGGGTGACTTTGATTCATTGACTATAGAAAGGATACAGAGAAGGTTTACAAGGATAAGAGAAACGTGTGGGTATGCAGATCAGGAAAGGCTGGGTCTCTTCCCTCTTGAAACAAGAAGACTGAGGGTGACCTGATACAGGTCTTCAAAACTCTGAAAGGCTTTGATCGAGTGGATACAGAGAGAATGTTTCCCCTTGTGGGCGGGGGGGGGAGAGACCAGAACTAGGGGGCCATCGATATAAGACAGTCACTAATAAATCCGATGGGGAATTCAGGAGAAACTCCTTCACCCAGAGAGCGGGGAGAATGTGGGACTCGCTCCCACAGGGAGTGGTCGAGGGGAATAGTATCGATACATTTAAGGGGGAAGCTGGGTAAACACATGAGGGAGAAAGGGATAGAAGGATATGGGGATGGGGGGAGGTGGAGAGGGGGGGTGGGTGGGAGGAGGCTCGTGTGGGGCAGGAACACCAGCAGATGGGCCGAATGGCCTGTTTCTGTGCTGCATGTCCTGTGTAACCCGATGCAGAGTTTGGTGATTCCGGCTTCGGCAGCAGGTGGGGGCACCAGTTGGCCTCAGTGCCTCAGGGAGGGGGCACCAGTTGGCCTCAGTGCCTCAGGGAGGGGGCACCAGTTGGCCTCAGTGCCTCAGGGAGTGGGCACCAGTTGGCCTCAGTGTCTCAGGGAGGGGGCACCAGTTGGCCTCAGTGCCTCAGGGAGGGGGCACCAGTTGGCCTTAGTGTCTCAAGGAGGGGGCACCAGTTGGCCTCAGTGCCTCAGGGAGGGGGCACCAGTTGGCCTCAGTCTCTCAGGGAGGGGGCAGCAGTTGGCCTCAGTGCCTCAGGGAGGGGGCAGCAGTTGGCCTCAGTGTCTCAGGGAGGGGGCACCAGTTGGCCTCAGTGTCTCAAGGAGGGGGCACCAGTTGGCCTCAGTGCCTCAGGGAGGGGACACCAGTTGGCCTCAGTGCCTCAGGGAGGGGGGCACCAGTTGGCCTCAGTCTCTCAGGGAGGGGGGCAGCAGTTGGCCTCAGTGCCTCAGGGAGGGGGCACCAGTTGGCCTCAGTGTCTCAGGGAGGGGGCACCAGTTGGCTCCATGCCTCAGGGAGGGGGGCACCAGTTGCCCTCAGTGCCTCAGGGAGGGGGCACCAGTTGGCCTCAGTACCCCAGGGAGGGGCCACCAGTTGGCCTCAGTGCCTCAGGGAGGGGGCACCAGTTGGCCTCAGTGCCTCAGGGAGGGGGCACCAGTTGGCCTCAGTGCCTCAGGGAGGGGGCACCAGTTGGCCTCAGTCTCTCAGGGAGGGGGCGAGCTGAGGCGGCGGGGCCAGGGCCGGTGGGGGATATATTGAGCCACAAATTCTTCCCCTGCTGTCCAGTCCCACCTTTCAGAGGGTGGGTGCATGTACAGAGGTGTTGTGGGGTGGGGTCAGTGTGGGGGTGGGGGTGGGGTCGGTCTGGGGTGGGGAGTGGGGTCGGTGTGGGGTGGGGAGTGGGGTCGGTGTGGGGTGGGGGGGTGGGGTCGGTGTGGGGTGGGGGTGGGGTCAGTGTGGGGTGGGGGTGGGGGTGGGGTCAGTGTGGGGTGCGGGTGGGGGTGGGGTCAGTGTGGGGTGGGGGGTGGGGTCGGTGTGGTGTGGGGTGGGGGTGGGGTCGGTGTGGGGTGGGGGTGGGGTCAGTGTGGGGTGGGGGGTGGGGTTGGTGTGGTGTGGGGTGGGGGTGGGGAGTGGGATCAGTGTGGGGTGGGGAGTGGGGTCAGTGTGGGGTGGGGTGGGGGTGGGGTCGGTGTGGTGTGGGGTGGGGGGTGGGGTCAGTTTTGGGGGGGGTGGGGGTGGGGTCAGTGTGGGGTGGGGGATGGGGTCGGTGTGGGGTGGGGCTGGGGTCGGTGTGGGGTGGGGGTGGGGTTGGTGTGGGGTGGGAGTGGGGTCAGTGTGGGGTGATGAGTGGGGTCAGTGTGGGGTGGGAGTGGGGTCAGTGTGGGGTGGGGAGTGGGGTCAGTGTGGGGTGGGGGGTGGGGTCAGTGTGAGGTGTGGGGGTGTGGTCAGTGTGGGGTGGGGAGTGGGGTCAGTGTGAGGTGTGGGGTGGGGTCAGTGTGGGGTGGGAGTGGGGTCAGTGTGAGGTGGGGAGTGGGGTCAGTGTGGGGTGGGAGTGGGGTCAGTGTGGGGTGGGGAGTGGGGTCAGTGTGGGGTGGGGGGTGGGGTCAGTGTGAGGTGGGGGGTGGGGAGTGGGGTCAGTGTGGGGTGGGGAGTGGGGTCAGTGTGAGGTGGAGGTGGGGAGTGGGGTCAGTGTGGGGTGGGGGGTGGGGTCAGTGTGAGGTGGGGAGTGGGGTCAGTGTGAGGTGGAGGTGGGGAGTAGGGTCAGTGTGGGGTGGGGAGTGGGGTCAGTGTGGGGTGGGGGGTGGGGTCAGTGTGAGGTGGGGAGTGGGGTCAGTGTGAGGTGGAGGTGGGGAGTAGGGTCAGTGTGGGGTGGGGAGTGGGGTCAGTGTGGGGTGGGGGGTGGGGTCAGTGTGGGGTGGGGAGTGGGGTCAGTGTGGGGTGGGGGTGGGGTCAGTGTGGGGTGGGGAGTGGGGTCAGTGTGGGGTGGGGAGTGGGGTCAGTGTGGGGTGGGGAGTGGGGTCAGTGTGGGGTGGGGGGTGGGGTCAGTGTGGGGTGGGGAGTGGGGTCAGTGTGGGGTGGGGGGTGGGGTCAGTGTGAGGTGGAGGTGGGGGGTGGGGTCAGTGTGAGGTGGAGGTGGGGAGTGGGGTCAGTGTGGGGTGGGGGGTGGGGTCAGTGTGAGGTGGAGGTGGGGAGTGGGGTCAGTGTGGGGTGGGGGGTGGGGTCAGTGTGAGCTGGGGGTGGGGAGTGGGGTCAGTGTGGGGTGGGGAGTGGGGTCAGTGTGGGGTGGGGGGTGGGGTCAGTGTGGGGTGGGGGGTGGGGTCAGTGTGAGGTGGGGATGGGGAGTGGGGTCAGTGTGAGGTGGGGAGTGGGGTCAGTGTGAGGTGGAGGTGGGGAGTGGGGTCAGTGTGGGGTGGGGGTGGGGTCAGTGTGGGGTGGGGAGTGGGGTCAGTGTGGGGTGGGGAGTGGGGTCAGTGTGGGGTGGGGAGTGGGGTCAGTGTGGGGTGGGGGATGGGGTCAGTGTGGGGTGGGGAGTGGGGTCAGTGTGGGGTGGGGAGTGGGGTCAGTGTGGGGTGGGGGTGGGGAGTGGGGTCAGTGTGAGGTGGGGGTGGGGAGTGGGGTCAGTGTGGGGTGGGGAGTGGGGTCAGTGTGAGGTGGGGGTGGGGAGTGGGGTCGGTGTGGGGTGGGGAGTGGGGTCAGTGTGGGGTGGGGAGTGGGGTCGGTGTGGGGTGGGGAGTGGGGTCGGTGTGGGGTGGGGAGTGGGGTCGGTGTGGGGTGGGGAGTGGGGTCAGTGTGGGGTGGGGAGTGGGGTCAGTGTGGGGTGGGGAGTGGGGTCGGTGTGGGGTGGGGGTGGGGAGTGGGGTCAGTGTGGGGTGGGGGTGGGGTCAGTGTGGGGTGGGGGGTGCGGTCAGTGTGGGGTGGGGGGTGGGGTCAGTGTGGGGTGGGGAGTGCGGTCAGTGTGGGGTGGGGGGTGGGGTCAGTGTGGGGTGGGGGTGGGGTGTGGGGTCAGTGTGGGGTGGGGAGTGGGGTCGATGTGGGGTGGGGGTGGGGTGTGGGGTCAGTGTGGGGTGGGGAGTGGGGTCAGTGTGGGGTGGGGGGTGCGGTCAGTGTGGGGTGGGGGGTGGGGTCAGTGTGGGGTGGGGGTGGGGTCAGTGTGGGGTGGGGGCTGGGGTCGGTGTGGGGTGGGGAGTGCGGTCAGTGTGGGATGGGGAGTGGGGTCAGTGTGGGGTGGGGAGTGGGGTCAGTGTGGGGTGGGGGTGGGGTCAGTGTGGGGTGGGGGGGTGGGGTCAGTGTGGGGTGGGGGTGGGGAGTGGGGTCAGTGTGAGGTGGGGGGTGGGGTCAGTGTGGGGTGGGGGTGGGGAGTGGGGTCAGTGTGGGGTGGGGGTGGGGTCAGTGTGGGGTGGGGGGTGGGGCAGTGTGGGGTGGGGGTGGGGAGTGGGGTCAGTGTGGGGTGGGGAGTGGGGTCAGTGTGGGGTGGGGGGTGGGGAGTGGGGTCAGTGTGGGGTGGGGGTGGGGTCAGTGTAGGGTGGGGAGTGGGGTCGGTGTGGGGTGGGGGGTGGGGTCGGTGTGGGGTGGGGGTGGGGTCAGTGTGGGGTGGGGAGTGGGGTCAGTGTGGGGTGGGGAGTGGGGTCAGTGTGGGGTGGGGGTGGGGTCAGTGTGAGGTGGGGGGGTGGGGGTGGGGTCAGTGTGGGGTGTGGAGTGCGGTCAGTGTGAGGTGGGGGGTGGGGGTGGGGTCAGTGTGGGGTGTGGGATGGGGAGTGCGGTCAGTGTGGGGTGGGGGTGGGGTCAGTGTGGGGTGGGGAGTGCAGTCAGTGTGGGGTGGGGAGTGGGGTCAGTGTGGGGTGTGGGGTGGGGAGTGGGGTCAGTGTGGGGTGGGGGGTGGGGTCAGTGTGGGGTGGGGAGTGGGGTCAGTGTGGGGTGGGGAGTGCGGTCAGTGTGAGGTGGGGAGTGGGGTCAGTGTGGGGTGGGGAGTGCGGTCAGTGTGAGGTGGGGAGTGGGGTCAGTGTGGGGTGGGGGTGGGGTCAGTGTGGGGTGTGGAGTGCGGTCAGTGTGGGGTGGGGGTGGGGTCAGTGTGGGGTGGGGAGTGCAGTCAGTGTGGGGTGGGGAGTGGGGTCAGTGTGGGGTGTGGGGTGGGGAGTGGGGTCAGTGTGGGGTGGGGGTGGGGTCAGTGTGGGGTGGGGAGTGGGGTCAGTGTGGGGTGGGGTCAGTGTGGGGTGGGGTCAGTGTGGGGTGGGGAGTGGGGTCAGTGTGGGGTGGGGGTGGGGCGGTGATAGGATGAAGAGCAGCTGTGATGTCCTATGCAGTTGAATAGCTGTTGATGCTCAGTAACGAAGACTTGTCTGCTGAGGTAGCCGGTGAGGAGCCGGGGTGCAAGGCATCCATGAAACTAATACCTCAGCCAGGCACGGGAGGGAACGGGCGCAATATTTGTCTCTTCCCCTCTGGAGAAATAGGTCCGCTGATCCTTTTTTCCCTTCCTCCCCTCACTCACCAGGCATCGTGTTACCTTAAACAGGGGAAATATAAAGAGGCTGAGTGTCTGTATAAGGAGATCCTGACCAGGGCACATGAGAAAGAGTTTGGTTCTGTAAGTGGTAAGTACATATTGGGCTTGAGCCTCACTCCCAGGACAGGTACAGCACGGGGTTAGATACAGAGTAAAGCTCCCTCTACACCGTCCCCATCAAACACTCCCAGGACAGGTACAGCACGGGGTTAGATACAGAGTAAAGCTCCCTCTACACTGTCCCCATCAAACACTCCCAGGACAGGTACAGCACGGGGTTAGATACAGAGTAAAGCTCCCTCTACGCCGTCCCCATCAAACACTCCCAGGACAGGTACAGCACGGGGTTAGATACAGAGTAAAGCTCCCTCTACACTGTCCATATCAAACACTCCCAGGACAGGTACAGCACGGGGTTAGATACAGAGTAAAGCTCCCTCTACACCGTCCCCATCAAACACTCCCAGGACAGGTACAGCACGGGGTGAGATACAGAGTAAAGCTCCCTCTACACTGTCCCCATCAAACACTCCCAGGACAGGAACAGCACGGGGTTAGATACAGAGTAAAGTTCCCTCTACACTGTCAACATCAAACACTCTCAGGACAGGTACAGCACGGGGTTAGATACAGAGTAAAGCTCCCTCTACACTGTCCCCATCTAACACTCCCAGGACAGGTGCAGCACGGGGTTAGATACAGAGTAAAGCTCCCTCTACACTGTCCCCATCAAACACTCCCAGGACAGGTACAGCACGGGGTTAGATACAGAGTAAAGCTCCCTCTACACCATCCCCATCAAACACTCCCAGGACAGGTACAGCACGGGGTTAGATACAGAGTAAAGCTCCCTCTACACTGTCCCCATCAAACACTCCCAGGACAGGTACAGCACGGGGTTAGATACAGAGTAAAGCTCCCTCTACACTGTCACCATCAAACACTCCCAGGACAGGTACAGCACGGGGTTAGATACAGAGTAAAGCTCCCTCTACACTGTCCCCATCAATCACTCCCAGGACAGGTACAGCACGGGGTTAGATACAGAGTAAAGCTCCCTCTACACTGTCCCCATCAAACACTCCCAGGACAGGTGCAGCACGGGGTTAGATACAGAGTAAAGCTCCCTCTACACTGTCCCCATCAAACACTTCCAGGACAGGTACAGCACGGGGTTAGATACAGAGTAAAGCTCCCTCTACACTGTCCCCATCAAACACTCCCAGGACAGGTACAGCACGGGGTTAGATACAGAGTAAAGCTCCCTCTACACCATCCCCATCAAACACTCCCAGGACAGGTACAGCACGGGGTTAGATACAGAGTAAAGCTCCCTCTACACTGTCCCCATCAAACACTCCCAGGACAGGTACAGCACGGGGTTAGATACAGAGTAAAGCTCCCTCTACACTGTCACCATCAAACACTCCCAGGACAGGTACAGCACGGGGTTAGATACAGAGTAAAGCTCCCTCTACACCCTCCCCATCAAACACTCCCAGGACAGGTACAGCACGGGGTTAGATACTGAGTAAAGCTCCCTCTACACTGTCCCCATCAAACACTCCCAGGACAGGTACAGCACGGGGTTAGATACAGAGTAAAGCTCCCTCTACACTGTCCCCATCAAACACTCCCAGGACAGGTACAGCACGGGGTTAGATACAGAGTAAAGCTCGCTCTACACCATCCCCATCAAACACTCCCAGGACAGGTACAGCACGGGGTTAGATACAGAGTAAAGCTCCCTCTACACTGTCCCCATCAAACACTCCCAGGACAGGTACAGCACGGGGTTAGATACAGAGTAAAGCTCCCTCTACACTGTCACCATCAAACACTCCCAGGACAGGTACAGCACGGTGTTAGATACAGAGTAAAGCTCCCTCTACACTGTCCCCATCAAACACTCCCAGGACAGGTACAGCACGGGGTTAGATACAGAGTAAAGCTCCCTCTACACTGTCCCCATCAAACACACCCAGGACAGGTACAGCACGGGGTTAGATACAGAGTAAAGCTCCCTCTACACTGTCCCCATCAAACACTCCCAGGACAGGTACAGCACAGGGTTAGATACAGAGTAAATCTCCCTCTACGCTGTCCCCATCAAACACTCCCAGGACAGGTACAGCACGGGGTTAGATACAGAGTAAAGCTCCCTCTACGCCGTCCCCATCAAACACTCCCAGGTCAGGTACAGTACGGGGTTAGATACAGAGTAAAGCTCACTCTACACTGTCCCCATCAAACACTCCCAGGACAGGTACAGCACGGGATTAGATACAGAGTAAAGCTCACTCTACACTGTCCCCATCAAACACTCCCAGGACAGGTACAGCACGGGGTTAGATACAGAGTAAAGCTCCTCTACACCGTCCCCATCAAACACTCCCAGGACAGGTACAGCACGGGGTTAGATACAGAGTAAAGCTCCCTCTACACTGTCCATATCAAACACTCCCAGGACAGGTACAGCACGGGGTTAGATACAGAGTAAAGCTCCCTCTACACCGTCCCCATCAAACACTCCCAGGACAGGTACAGCACGGGGTTAGATACAGAGTAAAGCTCCCTCTACACTGTCCCCATCAAACACTCCCAGGACAGGTACAGCACGGGGTTAGATACAGAGTAAAGCTCCCTCTACACTGTCCCCATCAAACACTCCCAGGACAGGTACAGCACGGGGTTAGATACAGAGTAAAGCTCCCTCTACACTGTCCCCATCAAACACTCCCAGGACAGGTACAGCACGGGGTTAGATACAGAGTAAAGCTCCCTCTACACTGTCCCCATCAAACACTCCCAGGACAGGTGCAGCACGGGGTTAGATACAGAGTAAAGCTCCCTCTACACTGTCCCCATCAAACACTCCCAGAACAGGTACAGCACGGGGTTAGATACAGAGTAAAGCTCCCTCTACACTGTCCCCATCAAACACTCCCAGGACAGGTACAGCACGGGGTTAGATACAGAGTAAAGCTCGCTCTACACCATCCCCATCAAACACTCCCAGGACAGGTACAGCACGGGGTTAGATACAGAGTAAAGCTCCCTCTACACCGTCCCCATCAACACTCCCAGGACAGGTACAGCACGGGGTTAGATACAGAGTAAATCTCCCTCTACGCTGTCCCCATCAAACACTCCCAGGACAGGTACAGCACGGGGTTGGATACAGAGTAAAGCTCCCTCTACGCCGTCCCCATCAAACACTCCCAGGTCAGGTACAGTACGGGGTTAGATACAGAGTAAAGCTCACTCTACACTGTCCCCATCAAACACTCCCAGGACAGGTACAGCACGGGATTAGATACAGAGTAAAGCTCACTCTACACTGTCCCCATCAAACACTCCCAGGACAGGTACAGCACGGGGTTAGATACAGAGTAAAGCTCCTCTACACCGCCCCCATCAAACACTCCCAGGACAGGTACAGCACGGGGTTAGATACAGAGTAAAGCTCCCTCTACACTGTCCCCATCAAACACTCCCAGGACAGATACAGCACGGGGTTAGATACAGAGTAAAGCTCCCTCTACACTGTCCCCATCAAACACTCCCAGGACAGGTACAGCACGGGGTTAGATACAGAGTAAAGCTCCCTCTACACTGTCCCCATCAAACACTCCCAGGACAGGTACAGCACGGGGTTAGATACAGAGTAAAGCTCCCTCTACACTGTCCCCATCAAACACTCCCAGGACAGGTACAGCATGGGGTTAGATACAGAGTAAAGCTCCCTCTACACTGTCCCCATCAAACACTCCCAGGACAGGTGCAGCACGGTGTTAGATACAGAGTAAAGCTCCCTCTACACTGTCCCCATCAAACACTCCCAGGACAGGTACAGCACGGTGTTAGATACAGAGTAAAGCTCCCTCTACACTGTCCCCATCAAACACTCCCAGGACAGGTACAGCACGGGGTTAGATACAGAGTAAAGCTCGCTCTACACCATCCCCATCAAACACTCCCAGGACAGGTACAGCACGGGGTTAGATACAGAGTAAAGCTCCCTCTACACTGTCCCCATCAAACACTCCCAGGACAGGTACAGCACGGGGTTAGATACAGAGTAAAGCTCCCTCTACACTGTCACCATCAAACACTCCCAGGACAGGTACAGCACGGGGTTAGATACAGAGTAAAGCTCCCTCTACACTGTCCCCATCAAACACTCCCAGGACAGGTACAGCACGGGGTTAGATACAGAGTAAAGCTCCCTCTACACTGTCCCCATCAAACACACCCAGGACAGGTACAGCACGGGGTTAGATACAGAGTAAAGCTCCCTCTACACTGTCCCCATCAAACACTCCCAGGACAG
Organism: Isurus oxyrinchus; assembly: GCA_026770705.1. NCBI lineage: Eukaryota > Metazoa > Chordata > Chondrichthyes > Lamniformes > Lamnidae > Isurus > Isurus oxyrinchus. The sequence continues at coordinate 15,011,274 of JANJGN010000037.1, forward strand.
GTACAGCACGGGGTTAGATACAGAGTAAAGCTCCCTCTACGCCGTCCCCATCAAACACTCCCAGGTCAGGTACAGTACGGGGTTAGATACAGAGTAAAGCTCCCTCTACACTGTCCCCATCAAACACTCCCAGGACAGGTACAGCACGGGATTAGATACAGAGTAAAGCTCACTCTACACTGACCCCATCAAACACTCCCAGGACAGGTACAGCACGGGGTTAGATACAGAGTAAAGCTCCTCTACACCGCCCCCATCAAACACTCCCAGGACAGGTACAGCACGGGGTTAGATACAGAGTAAAGCTCCCTCTACACTGTCCCCATCAAACACTCCCAGGACAGATACAGCACGGGGTTAGATACAGAGTAAAGCTCCCTCTACACTGTCCCCATCAAACACTCCCAGGACAGGTACAGCACGGGGTTAGATACAGAGTAAAGCTCCCTCTACACTGTCCCCATCAAACACTCCCACGACAGATACAGCACGGGGTTAGATACAGAGTAAACTCCCTCTACACTGTCCCCATCAAACACTCCCAGGACAGGTACAGCACGGGGTTAGATACAGAGTAAAGCTCCCTCTACACTGTCCCCATCAAACACTCCCAGGACAGATACAGCACGGGGTTAGATACAGAGTAAAGCTCCCTCTACACTGTCCCCATCAAACACTCCCAGGACAGGTACAGCACGGGGTTAGATACAGAGTAAAGCTCCCTCTACACTGTCCCCATCAAACACTCCCACGACAGATACAGCACGGGGTTAGATACAGAGTAAACTCCCTCTACACTGTCCCCATCAAACACTCCCAGGACAGGTACAGCACGGGGTTAGATACAGAGTAAAGCTCCCTCTACACCGTCCCCATCAAACACTCCCAGGTCAGGCATGTGAGTAAATGTTGGCGTTTTTGGGTGGTGGGAGGCTGGGGGAGGGGTAAGTCTGTGACTGATGAAGCTGTGTTGGGCAGTGAAAGCGTGGCTGTGTTTCTAACTCCCTGCAGGTGAGAATAAACCGATCTGGATGCACGCTGAGGAACGGGAGGAGCAGAGCAAGGTAAGAAACCAGTCCTCGATCCACCATTCAGCCCAACGGCCTCTGACTGAAGAACTACTTGCATTTATCTCACTTCTTGGTAAATCCTTCGTGCCTGATAATCCACATCCCAGGGTACTAAAGGAGGTGGCCACGGAAATAGTGGATGTGTTGGTTATCATCTTCCAAGATCCTGTGGATTCTGGAACAGTCCCAGCAGATTGGAAGGTAGTAAATGTAACCCCACTATTTAAAAAAGGAGGGAGGGAAAGAGCAGGGAATTACAGACCGGTTAGCCGAACTTCAGTAGTAGGGAAAATGCTAGAGTCTATTATATGATAACAGGACACTTAGAAAATATCAACAGGATTAGACAAAGTCAGCGGGGATTTATGAAAATCGTGACTGACATACCTCCTGGAGTTTTTGAGGATGTGTAAGGATAGATAAGGGAGAACCAGTGGATGTGGTGTATTTGCATTTTCAGAAAGCTTTTGATACAGAGAGGTTAGTGTGTAAAATTAAAGCACATGGGATTGGGGGTAATATATTAGCACAGGGACTGAGAATTGGTTAGCAGGCAGGAAACAGAGAGTAGGAATAATGGGGTTTTTTCGGAGTGGCAGGCGGTGACTAGTGGGGTACCGCAGGGATCAGTGCTTGGGCCCCAGCTACTCACAATATATATCAGTGATTTGGATGAGAGAACGAAACGTAATATTTCTAAGTTTGACGACACGAAACCAGGTGGGAATATGAGCGGTGAGGAGGGGGTTAAGAGGCTCCAAGGCGATTTAGACAGGCTGAGTGAGCGGGCAAATACATGGCAGATGCAGTATAACGTGGATACTTGTGAAGTTATTCACTTCGGTAGGAAAAACCAAATGGCAGAATGTTATTTAAATGGTGATAGATTGGGAAATGTGGATGTATAAAGGGACCTGGGTGTCCTTGTACACCAATCACTGAAAGCAAGCATGCAGATGCAGCAAGCAGTTCAGGTGGTATGTTGTCCTTTATTGTGAGAGGACTCGAGTACAGGAGCAAGGGTGTCTTACTGCAGCGGTACAGGGCCTTGGTGAGACCACACCTGGAGTACTGTGTGCAGTTTTGGTCTCCTTACCTAAGAAAGGATATACTTGCCATAGAGACAGTGCAGTGAAGGTTCACCAGACTGATTCCTGGGACGGCAGGATTGTCGTATAGAAAGAGATTGGGCCGACTAGGCCTGTATTCACTGGAGTTTAGAAGAACGAGAGGGGATCTCATTGAAACATATAAAATTCTGACAGGACTGGACAGACTGGATGCAGGGATGATCTTTCCTCTGGCTGGCGGGTCTAGAATCTAGAACAAGGGGTCACAGTCTCAGGATATGGGGTAGGCCATTTAGGACTGAGATGAGGAGAAACTTCTTCACTCAGAGGGTGGTGAACCTGTGGAATTCTCTACCACAGGAGCTGTGGAGGCCAGGTCACTGATGATGTTTAAGAAGGACATAGATTTCTGGACTCTGAAGACATCGAGGGGTATGGAGAGAGAGCAGGAGTCTGGCGCTGGGATAGATGATCAGCCATGATCATAATGAATGGCGGAGCAGGTTCGAAGGGCCGAATGGCCTCCTCCTGCTCCTAGTTTCTATGTTTTTAAAAATGTTTAACACAGTAAAATGTCCCCGAGGTGCTTCACAGGAAGGTCAATCAGAGAGAATCTGACCCCGAGCCAGATACGGAGATATTAGGGACAGGGGAGCAAAAGCTCGGTCACAGAGGTCGGGTTTAAGGAGCATTTTAAAGGAGGAGAGAGAGAGAGAGAGAGAGGGAGAGAGAGAGGCACAGATGTTTAGAGCGGGGATTCCAGGCAGCTGAAGGCACGGCCGCCAATGGTGGAGCGATGGGAATCGGCGGATGGTCAAGAGGTAGGAATTGGAGGAGCGCAGAGATCTTGGAGGGTTGTAGGGGCTGGAGGAGGTTACAGAGATAGGGAGGGTTGTAGGGGCTGGAGGAGGTTACAGAGATAGGGAGGGTTATAGGGGTTGGAGGAGGTTACAGAGATAGGGAGGGGTGTAGGGGCTGGAGGAGGTTACAGAGATGGGGAAGGTTGAAGGGGCTGGAGGAGGTTACAGAGATAGGGAGGGGTGTAGGGGCTGGAGGAGGTTACAGAGATGGGGAAGGTTGAAGGGGCTGGAGGAGGTTACAGAGATAGGGAGGGGTGTAGGGGCTGGAGGAGGTTACAGAGATGGGGAAGGTTGAAGGGGCTGGAGGAGGTTACAGAGATAGGGAGGGATGTAGGGGCTGGAGGAGGTTACAGAGATAGGGAGGGTAGTAGGGGCTGGAGGAGGTTACAGAGATGGGGAAGGTTGAAGGGGCTGGAGGAGGTTACAGAGATAGGGAGGGATGTAGGGGCTGGAGGAGGTTACAGAGATAGGGAGGGGTGTAGGGGCTGCAGGAGGTTACAGAGATAGGGTGGGCTGTAGGGGCTGGAGGAGGTTACAGAGATAGGGAGGGTTGTAGGGGCTGGAGGAGGTTACAGAGATAGGGAGGGGTGTAGGGGCTGGAGGAGGATACAGAGATAGGGTGGGGTGTAGGGGCTGGAGGAGGTTACAGAGATAGGGAGGTGTGTAGGGGCTGAAGGAGGTTACAGAGATAAGGAGGGGTTATAGGGGCTGGAGGAGGTTACAGAGATAGGGAGTGTTGTAGGGGCTGGAGGAGGTTACAGAGACAGGGAGGGTTGTAGGGACTGGAGGAGGTTACAGAGATAGGGAGGGTTGTAGGGACTGGAGGAGGTTACAGAGATATGTAGGGTTGTAGGGACTGGAGGAGGTTACAGAGATAGGGAGGGTTGTAGGGGCTGCAGGAGGTTACAGAGATAGGGAGGGTTGTAGGGGCTGGAGGAGGTTACAGAGATAGGGAGTGTTGTAGGGGCTGGATGATGTTACAGAGATAGGGAGGGTTGTAGGGGCTGGAGTAGGTTACAGAGATAGGGAGGGGTGTAGGGGCTGCAGGAGGTTACAAAGATAGGGAGGGGTGTAGGGGCTGGAGGAGGTTACAGAGATAGGGAGGGTTGTAGGGGCTGCAGGAGGTTACAGAGATAGGGAGGGGTGTAGGGCCGGAGAAGGTTACAGAGATAGGGAGGGGTGTAGTGACTGGAGAAGGTTACAGAGTTAGGGAAGGGTGTAGGGGCTGCAGGAGGTAACAGAGATAGGGAGGGGTGTAGGGGCTGGAGAAGGTTACAGAGATAGGGAGGGTTGTAGGTGATGGAGGAGGTTACAGAGATAGGGAGGGGTGTAGGTGTGGGAGGAGGTTACAGAGATAGGGAGGGGTGTAGGGGTGGGAGCAGGTTACAGAGATAGGGAGGGGTGTAGGGGTGGGAGGAGGTTACAGAGATAGGGAGGGTTGTAGTGGCTGGAGGAGGTTACAGAGATAGGGAGGGTTATAGGGGCTGGAGGAGGTTACAGAGATAGGGAGGGGTGTAGGGGCTGGAGGAGGTTACAGAGATAGCAAGGGGTGTAGGGGTGGGAGGAGGTTACAGAGATAGGGAGGGTTGTAGGGGCTGGAGGAGGTTACAGAGATAGGGAGGGGTGTAGGGGCTGGAGGAGGTTACAGAGATGGGGGGGGTGTAGGGGTGGGAGGAGGTTACAGAGACAGGGAGGCGTGTAGGGGTGGGAGGAGGTGAGTTGGGGTTGGAAGAGGCCATGGAGAGGTTTTTACACAATCTGTTGATGGAGCAGGAGTGGGTGTAGTTCAGACCTACAATATGTAATGGTTGAATATGAGTCAGTGTGAGTTGAATATGAGTGAGTGTGAATTGAATATGAGTGAGTGTGAGTTGGGAGATGGGGGAAGCAGAGTTTGGGACTAGCTGGTATCTGGAGTAAGTTATAATTTTGAATCTAATTTATTTCCTTTCCTGTTGTAGGGCAGACGGAGAGACGGTGTCCTGTACTGGGAATATGGAAACTGGTACAAGGCTTGTAAAGTGGACAGGTGGGTCTCACATTCTGAGAATATTCATCAGCCCCTTCCATCATCAGCAGAGCAACTTGTATAACTAGAAACTCACAGGGTTTAGACACAGAGTGAAACACCATCTGTACTGTCCCCATCAAACACTCCCAGGACAGGTACAGCATGGGGTTAGATACAGAGTAAAACTCCCTCTACACTGTCCCCATCAAACACTCCCAGGACAGGTACAGCATGGGGTTAGATACAGAGTAAAGCTCCCTCTACACCGTCCCCATCAAACACTCCCAGGACAGGTACAGCATGGGGTTAGATACAGAGTAAAGCTCACTCTACACTGTCCCCATCAAACACTCCCAGGACAGGTACAGCATGGGGTTAGATACAGAGTAAAGCTCCCTCTACACCGTCCCCATCAAACACTCCCAGGACAGATACAGCACGGGGTTAGATACAGAGTAAAGCTCCCTCTACACTGTCCCCATCAAACACTCCCAGGACAGGTACAGCACGGGGTTAGATACAGAGTAAAGCTCCCTCTACACTGTCCCTATCAAACACTCCCAGGACAGGTACAGCACGGGGTTAGATACAGAGTAAAGCTCCCTCTACACTGTCCCCATCAAACACTCCCAGGACAGGTACAGCACGGTGTATGGTAATTTGTATAGAGTAATATTTCGGAGTATTTGCCTCTGTCACAGAGACTTGGGTTTTTTATGTTGATGGGGTTAGGGAAGATTGCTGAATGATATTTTTAAAGATAAGTTAAATCCTTTTTTCCTCCTGTGTGTCCTCTCTCAGCCCGACTGTCAACACCACCCTGCGGAGTCTGGGAGCCCTGTACCGTCGCCAGGGTAAACTCGAAGCTGCTGAGACACTCGAGGAGTGCGCCACTAAGTCCCGCAAACAGGTCTCGGTAACATTCCTTTGCATGCTTTTCTCTCCCTGGGTTTCGTACATAGGGAGCACTGTGGTTTTCATGGACCTTTCCAGAACTCCACGTGAGTGTCTGTTTGTTTACGTGTGTCTAACTCTGGGTCGGGGGATAAGTGGTTGCTGGGATGTTCGACTCTGTGAACCCTCACAGGTGATGTTGATTCCATCGCCCAGACGCTCCCACACTTTCCCTCGGTACTCGCCAGCCTGTACCCTGGCTATCTGGAATTATTTTCTCGATTTCTATAACTCCCTCCAGTCCTCTGTTGGAGAAAGGGTGGGTGTGCGACTGTTGGGACCTGCTACACAGCAGACAGCGCTGTCCAGTGCAGTCCTGAACCACCAGCTGTAGGTTTGATAATTTGACTGTTCTGGGAAAAATCGCAGCATATAGATTACCCACTCTCACTGTGAGTCACTGACTGTTGTCACTCTCTGATCCTCGGCCTGTGTTTAATTAACTCTCTCTTTATTCTCTTTCCTCCTGGTAATGACCCTGGTTGCACCATCCAGAGCTCATCCGTAAGTTCTGTCTCTCTCTCTCTATTTCGCTCCCCCTCTCTGTTTCTCCCTCTCTCCCTCTCTCTAATTCTGTCTCTCTCTGTGTCTCTCTCTCTAACTATGTCTCCCTCTTCCTTTCTGTCCCTTGCTCGCTGACTCTCTCTCTCTTGTTGTTTCTTTTCTCTTGCTGTCTCTCTCCCTCTCTCTCTCGCTGTCTCTCTCTCCCTCTCTCTCTCGCTGTCTCTCTCTCCCTCTCTCTCTCGCTGTCTCTCTTCCCTCTCTCTCTCGCTGTCTCTCTCCTCTCTCTCTCTCGCTGTCTCTCTCTCCCCTCTCTCTCTCGCTGTCTCTCTTCCCTCTCTCTCTTGCTGTCTCTCTCTCCCTCTCTCTCTCGCTGTCTCTCTCCCTCTCTCTCTCGCTGTCTCTCTCTCCCTCTCTCCTCTCGCTGTCTCTCTCCCTCTCTCTCTTGCTGTCCTCTCTCTCCCTCTCTCTTCTCGCTGTCTCTCTCTCCCTCTCTCTCTCGCTGTCTCTCTCTCCCTCCTCTCTCTCGCTGTCTCTCTCCCTCTCTCTCTCGCTGTCCTCTCTCTCCTCCCTCTCTCTCTCGCTGTCTCTCCTCCCTCTCTCTCTCGCTGTCTCTCTCCCTCTCTCTCTCGCTGTCTCTCTCCTCTCTCTCTCGCTGTCTCTCTCCCTCTCTCTCTCGCTGTCTCTCTCTCCCTCCCTCTCTCTCGCTGTCTCTCTCTCCCTCCTCTCTCTCGCTGTCTCTCTCTCCCTCTCTCTCTCGCTGGTCTCTTCTCTTTCTCGCTGTCTCTCTCTGTCTGTCCCTTGTGCTCCCTCTCCCTGTCCCTTGTGTTGTGTAAGGGTACCTGGCATAGTAAGGGTTAATGTGGGACTGGGAAACAGTACCTCACACAGAGACACATGACCTGAGACTAGTCAGTTGTGGACTGGACAGAGACCTGTGC
>JANJGN010000037.1:15023680-15025993 GCA_026770705.1 Isurus oxyrinchus
GCACTGTGGGAGGGTCAGTGCTGAGGGAGAGCCGCACTGTCGGAGGGTCAGTACTGAGGGAGTGCCGCACTGTGGGAGGGTCAGTGCTGAGGGAGCGCCGCACTGTCGGAGGGTCAGTACTGAGTGAGTGCCGCACTGTCAGAGGGTCAGTGCTGAGTGAGTGCCGCACTGTCAGAGGGTCAGTGCTGAGGGGAGCGCCGCACTGTCGGAGGGTCAGTGCTGAGGGAGAGCCGCACTGTCGGAGGGTCAGTACTGAGGGAGCACCGCACTGTCGGAGGGTCAGTGCTGAGGGAGCGCTGCACTGTCGGAGGGTCAGTGCTGAGGGAGCGCCGCACTGTCGGAGGGTCAGTGCTGAGTGAGTGCCGCACTGTCGGAGGGTCAGTACTGAGGGAGCGCCGCACTGTCGGAGGGTCAGTACTGAGGGAGTGCTGCACTGTGGGAGGGTCAGTGCTGAGGGAGTGCCGCACTGTCGGAGGGTCAGTGCTGAGGTAGCGTCGCACTGTCGGAGGGTCAGTACTGAGGGAGTGCCGCACTGTCGGAGGGTCAGTACTGAGGGAGCGCCGCACAGTCGGAGGGTCAGTGCTGAGGGAGCGCCGCACTGTCGGAGGGTCAGTGCTGAGGGAGTGCCGCACTGTCGGAGGGTCAGTGCTGAGGGAGCGCCGCACTGTCGGAGGGTCAGTGCTGAGGGAGCGCCGCACTGTCGGAGGGTCAGTGCTGAGGGAGCGCCACACTGTCGGAGGGTCAGTACTGAGGGAGTGCCGCACTGTCGGAGGGTCAGCGCTGAGGGAGTGCCACACTGTCGGAGGTGCCATCTTTCAGGATGAGACATTAAACCGAGGCCCCGTCTGCCCTCTCGAGTGGGGGTAAAAGATCCCACGGCCACTATTGGGAGAAGAGCAGGGGGGAGTTAACCCCGGTGTCCTGGGGCTGATATTTATCCCTCACCCAACATCACTAAAAACAGGTGATCTGGGTCATTATCACATTGCTGTTTGTGGGATCTTGCTGTGTGTAAATGGGCTGCTGAGTTTCCTACATTACAACAGGACCACACTTCAAAAAGAAACAATCCTTCCTCGTATGTGAAACACGCTGGGACGTCCTGAGGGGGGTGACAGGAGCTGGAGAGATGGGGGGATGGGGGGGATGTGGGGGATGGGGGGGATGTGGGGGATGGGGGGGATGGGGGGGATGGGGGGGATGGGGGGGATGTGGGGGGATGGGGGGGGATGTGGGGTATGGGGGGTGTTTCTTGCCAGGGTGGGGTAGTGGGGGACGAATTGGGGAACTCTTGCAAAGGGCTGGCAGGGAGACAATGAGCTGAATGGCCTTCTCCTTGACTGTGCCATGTCGTGCCCAGGACCTGTCGGCCTTGCGTGACACGCTGGTGGGTGGGGTGAGTCGGGGTTTGGGAGGAGGTGGGGGGAGTGGGGGAGCGGGTGGTGTCTGTGGGAGATGCACTGACATGCATCTGGCCTTCCTGTCCGTACTCTCCCCAGGATGGGAATGGCTCCCTGCAGCGGAGCGGCTCTTTTGGGAAGATACGTGATGCCTTACGACGGAGCAGTGAGATGCTGGTGAAGAAACTTCAGGGGAGCAACCTCAGGAGCCCAGGAACCCAGGGTAGGTGACCCACCAACAGCAAACAGTGAGACAGTAACTCATCGACCTGTCAGTGCCCAGTAACTTACCCTTCCTCTCTCCCAGGATGAAGCGAGCCAGCTCATTAAACTTCCTGAACAAGACCGGAGAGGAACGACTGAGGTACGAGGGTCTCATCTTTGTCTCCCCTCCTCCCCACTGCCTGGTGTCCTCAGTGTGACAGTGGTAAACATGGTTAAAGGGAGCGGGGAGTGTAGCCGGGTGAGCTGTCTGGAGTTTACAGCGGGGTTCAGGGGTCTGTGTTAGGAGCTCCCGCTCTTCCTGATGATATATGAATGAGCGGCTCGAGGGGTTTACAGGACAGACCTTCCAGTTTGCAGCTGGGACCAAACTGGGAGGCGCTGTAAACAGTGAGGTCGGTGAGAGAATTCAGAAGGACACAGACAGGCTGGTGAAGTGGGCAGGCACATGGCAGGTACAGTTTAACACCGAGAAGTGTGAGCTGATTCATTTTCAGAGGGAGAAGGAGAAGATGCAAATTAAACTCAACGGGACAATGTTAAAGGGGAGGGGGGGGGGGTGGGGTGGAGGGACAGAGAGGCCCAGGGGGATGGAGGGAGGGGCTGTATGTCCAAATCATTGAAGGTGGTGGGACAAGTAGAGAGCGGCTGTTAAACAGGAAGACAGAAACCTGGGCTTTACAATAGAGAC
>JANJGN010000037.1:15026093-15113593 GCA_026770705.1 Isurus oxyrinchus
TAAACATCCCGGCCCAGACAAACTGTCTGCCTGTAAACATCCTGGCCCAGACGCACTGTCTGTCTGTAAACATCCCGGCCCAGACACTGTCTGTCTGTAAACATCCCGGCCCAGACGCACTGTCTGCCTGTAAACATCCCGGCCCAGACACTGTCTGTCTGTAAACATCCTGGCCCAGACACTGTCTGTCTGTAAACATCCTGGCCCAGACACTGTCTGTCTGTAAACATCCTGGCCCAGACACTGTCTGTCTGTAAACGTCCTGGCCCAGACACTGCCTGCCTGTAAACATCCTGGCCCAGACGCACTGTCTGTCTGTAAACATCCCGGCCCAGACGCACTGTCTGCCTGTAAACAGCCTGGCCCAGACACTGTCTGTCTGTAAACATCCGGGCCCAGACGCACTGTCCGTCTGTAAACATCCGGGCCCAGACGCACTGTCTCTCTGTAAACATCCTGGCCCAGACACTGTCTGTCTGTAAACATCCCGGCCCAGATGCACTGTCTGTCTGTAAACATCCTGGCCCAGACGCACTGTCTGCCTGTAAACATCCTGGCCCAGACACTGTCCATCTGTAAACATCCGGGCCCAGACCCACTGTCTGCCTGTAAACAGCCTGGCCCAGACACTGTCTGTCTGTAAACATCCTGGCCCAGACGCACTGCCTGTCTGTAAACATCCGGGCCCAGACCCACTGTCTGCCTGTAAACAGCCTGGCCCAGACGCACTGTCTATCTGTAAACATCCCGGCCCAGACACACTGTCTGTCTGTAAACATCCCAGCCCAGACGCACTGCCTGTCTGTAAACATTCCGGCCCAGACGCACTTTCTGTCTGTAAACATCCCGGCCCAGACACAGTCTGTCTGTAATCATCATGGTCCAGACACAGTCTGTCTGTAAACAACACGGCCCAGACACAGTCTGTCTGTAAACATCCCGGCCCAGACGCACAGTCCGCCGGTAAACATCCCGGCCCAGACACACTGTCTGCCTGTAAACATCCCAGCACAGACAAACTGTCTGTCTGTAAACATCCAGGCCCAGACGTACTGTCTGTCTGTAAACATCCGTGCGCAGATGCACTGTCTGTCTGTAAACATTCCGGCCCAGACGCACTGTATAAATGTAACCATCCTGGCCCAGACGCACTGTCCGCCTGTAAACATCCCGGCCCAGACGCACTGTCTGTCTGTAAACATCCCGGCCCAGACGCACTGTCTGTCTGTAAACATCCCGGCCCAGACGCACTGTCTGTCTGTAAACATCCTGACCCAGACACTGTCTGTCTGTAAACATCCTGGCCCAGACCCACTGTCTGCCTGTAAACATCCTGGCCCAGACACTGTCTGTCTGTAAACATCCTGGCCCAGACACTGTCTGTCTGTAAACATCCCGGCCCAGACACTGTCTGTCTGTAAACATCCTGGCTCAGACGCACTGCTGTCTGTAAACATCCCGGCGCAGACGCACTATCTGCCTGTAAACATCCCGGCCCAGACACAGTCTGTCTGTAAACATCCCGGCCCAGACACAGTCTGTCTGTAAACATCCGGGCCCAGACCCACTGTCTGCCTGTAAACAGCCTGGCCCAGACGCACTGTCTGTCTGTAAACATCCCGGCCCAGACGCACTGTCTGTCTGTAAACATCCCAGCCCAGACGCACTCTCTGTCTGTAAACATCCCAACCCAGACGCACTGTCTGCCTGTAAACATCCCGTTCCAGACACTGCCTGTCTGTAAACATCCTGTCTCAGACGCACTGCTGTCTGTAAACATCCCAGCGCAGACACACTATCTGCCTGTAAACATCCCGGCCCAGACACAGTCTGTCTGTAAACATCCTGGCCCAGACGCACTGTCTGCCTGTAAACATCCTGGCCCAGACACTGTCTGTCTGTAAACATCCTGGCCCAGATGCACTGTCTGTCTGTAAACATCCCAGCCCAGATGCACTGTCTGTCTGTAAACATCACGGCCCAGATACAGTCGGTCTGTAAACATCCCAACCCAGACTCACTGTCTGTCTGTAAACATCCTGGCCCAGACACTGTCTGTCTGTAAACATCCTGGCCCAGACACTGTCTGTTTGTAAATATCCTGGCCCAGACGCACTGTCTGTAAACATCCCGGTCCAGACGCACTGTCTGCCTGTAAACATCCTGGCCCAGACGCACTGTCTGCCTGTAAACATCCCGGTCCAGACGCACTGTCTGCCTGTAAACATCCTGGCCCAGACGCACTGTCTGTCTGTAAACATCCTGGCCCAGATGCACTGTCTGTCTGTAAACATCCCAGCCCAGATACACTGTCTGCCTGTAAACATCCTGGCCCAGACACTGTCCGTCTGTAAACATCCGGGCCCAGACCCACTGTCTGCCTGTAAACAGCCTGGCCCAGACGCACTGTCTGTCTGTAAACATCCCGGCCCAGACGCACTGTCTGTCTGTAAACATCCCAGCCCAGACGCACTGTCTGTCTGTAAACATCCCAACCCAGACGCGCTGTCTGCCTGTAAACATCCCATTCCAGACACTGCCTGTCTGTAAACATCCTGGCTCAGACGCACTGCTGTCTGTAAACATCCCGGCGCAGACGCACTATCTGCCTGTAAACATCCCGGCCCAGACACAGTCTGTCTGTAAACATCCTGGCCCAGACGCACTGTCTGCCTGTAAACATCCTGGCCCAGACACTGTCTGTCTGTAAACATCCTGGCCCAGATGCACTGTCTGTCTGTAAACATCCCAGCCCAGATGCACTGTCTGTCTGTAAACATCACGGCCCAGATACAGTCGGTCTGTAAACATCCCAACCCAGACTCACTGTCTGTCTGTAAACATCCTGGCCCAGACACTGTCTGTCTGTAAACATCCCGGCCCAGACACTGTCTGTCTGTAAATATCCTGGCCCAGACGCACTATCTGCCTGTAAACATCCCGGTCCAGACGCACTGTCTGCCTGTAAACATCGTGGCCCAGACGCACTGTCTGCCTGTAAACATCCTGGCCCAGACACTGTCTGTCTGTAAACATCCTGGCCCAGATGCACTGTCTGTCTGTAAACATCCCAGCCCAGATACAGTCGGTCTGTAAACATCCCAACCCAGATGCACTGTCTGTGTGTAAACATCCCGGCCCAGACGCACTGTCTGTCCGTTAACATCATGGCCCAGATGCACTGTCTGTCTGTAAACATCCTGGTCCAGACACACTGTCTGTAAACATCCCAGCCCAGACACAGTCTGTCTGTAAACATCCTGGACCAGACACACTGTCTGCCTGTAAACATCCTGGCCCAGACGCACTGTCTGTCTGTAAACATCCTGGCTCAGACGCACTGTCTGTCTGTAAACATCGCGGCTCAGATGCACTGTCTGTCTGTAAACATCCCAGCCCAGACGCAATGTCTGCCTGGAAACATCCCGGCCCAGACTCACTGTCTGTCTGTAAACATCCCGGCCCAGACACAGTCTGTCTGTAAACATCCCGGCCCAGACGCACTGTCTGTCTGTAAACATCCCGGCCCAGACACAGTCTGTCTGTAAACATCCTGGCCCAGATGCACTGTATGTCTGTAAACATCCCGGCCCAGACACACTGTCTGTCTGTAAACATCCTGGCCCAGACGCACTGTATGTCTGTAAACATCCCGGCCCAGACACACTGTCTGTAAACATCGCGGCCCAGACACTGTCTGTCTGTAAACATCCTGGCCCAGACACTGCCTGCCTGTAAACATCCTGGCCCAGACACTGCCTGCCTGTAAACATCTTGGCCCAGACGCACTGTCTGTCTGTAAACATCCTGGCCCAGACGCACTGTCTGTCTGTAAACATCCCAACCCAGACGCACTGTCTGTCTGTAAACATCCCGGCCCAGATGCACTGTCTGTCTGTAAACATCACGGTCCAGACACAGTCGGTCTGTAAACATCCCGGCCCAGACGCACTGTTTGTCTGTAAACATCCCGGCCCAGACGCACTGTCTGCCTGTAAACATCCCGGAGCAGACGTACTGTCTGTCTGTAAACATTCTGGCCCAGATGCGCTGTCTGGCTGTAAACATCCCAGACCAGACGTGCTGTCTGCCTGTAAACATCCCGGCCCAGACGCACTGTCTGTCTGTAAACATCCCGGCCCAGATGCACTGTCTGTCTGTAAACATCCCGGCCCAGACTCACTGTCTGTAAACATCCTGGCCCAGACTCACTGTCTGTAAATATCCCGGCCCAGACGCACTGTCTGCCTGTAAACATCCTGGCCCAGACGCACTGTCTGTCTGTAAACATTCCGGCCCAGACGCACTTTCTGTCTGCAAACATCCCGGCCCAGACACAGTCTGTCTGTAATCATCATGGTCCAGACACAGTCTGTCTGTAAACAACACGGCCCAGATACAGTCTGTCTGTAAACATCCCGGCCCAGACGCACAGTCCGCCGGTAAACATCCCGGCCCAGACACACTGTCTGCCTGTAAACATCCCAGCACAGACAAACTGTCTGTCTGTAAACATCCAGGCCCAGACGTACTGTCTGTCTGTAAACATCCGTGCGCAGATGCACTGTCTGTCTGTAAACATTCCGGCCCAGACGCACTGTATAAATGTAACCATCCTGGCCCAGACGCACTGTCCGCCTGTAAACATCCCGGCCCAGACGCACTGTCTGTCTGTAAACATCCCGGCCCAGACGCACTGTCTGTCTGTAAACATCCCGGCCCAGACGCACTGTCTTTCTGTAAACATCCCAGCCCAGTCTCTCCCCTCCCCGGACCCCAGTCTCTCCCCTCCCCGGACCCCAGTCTCTCCCCTGCCCGGACCCCAGTCTCTCCCCTGCCCGGACCCCAGTCTCTCCCCTGCCCGGACCCCAGTCTCTACCCTGCCCGGACCCCAGTCTCTCCCCTGCCCGGACCCCAGTCTCTCCCCTGCCCGGACCCCAGTCTCTCCCCTGCCCGGACCCCAGTCTCTCCCCTGCCCGGACCCCAGTCTCTCCCCTGCCCGGACCCCAGTCTCTCCCCTGCCCGGACCCCAGTCTCTCCCCTGCCCGGACCCCAGTCTCTCCCCTGCCCGGACCCCAGTCTCTCCCCTGCCCGGACCCCAGTCTCTCCCCTGCCCGGACCCCAGTCTCTCCCCTGCCCGGACCCCAGTCTCTCCCCTGCCCGGACCCCAGTCTCTCCCCACCCCGGACCCCAGTCTCTCCCTCTCCGCGGACCCCAGTCTCCCCCCTCCCTGGGTCCCAGCCATAATGCCACAGCCTGTTTAGCTCTGCAGCGTAGCCACAAAGTGAAGCAGCTGTGGTTGATTTGAGATCCGTCTGTGACGAGGATGTGAGGCACAGTCACACTCAGAGGGGACGAAGGCTTTCTGAGGAACAGGAAGAGGTGAGCTTCCTCCTCAGGCCTGAGAGAATTATAGAATCCAGCAGTCACCTGTTCACCAAACAGGCACCGGGAGTAATGCCGGCAGCTTCAGGAATGGTGCCCACAACAGCTGGGCAATACTTAGGCTTTCATCACAGCTACACTTGAATTAATAAAGTTTACAAAGGAGGGAAATGCTCAGACAGTGGATCACAGGGTGTAAACTGCCACAGCAACTATATCAGAGGGTCAGTGCTGAGGGAGTGCCGCACTGTCGGAGGGTCAGTGCTGAGGGAGTGCCGCACTGTCGGAGGGTCAGTGCTGAGGGAGTGCCGCACTGTCGGAGGGTCAGTACCGAGGGAGCGCCGCACTGTCGGAGGGTCAGTGCTGAGGGAGTGCCGCACTGTTGGAGGGTCAGTACTGAGGGAGCGCCGCACTGTCGGAGGGTCAGTGTTGAGGGAGTGCCGCACTGTCGAAGAGTCAGTACTGAGGGAGTGCTGCACTGTCGGAGGGTCAGTGCTGAGGGAACGCCGCACTGTCGGAGGGTCAGTACTGAGGGATTGCCGCACTGTCGGAGGGTCAGTGCTGAGGGAGTGCTGCACTGTCAGAGCGTCAGTGCTGAGGGAGTGCCGCACTGTCGGAGGGTCAGTACTGAGGGAGCGCTGCACTGTCGGAGGGTCAGTGTTGAGGGAGTGCTGCACTGTCAGAGCATCAGTGCTGAGGGAGTGCTGCACTGTCAGAGGGTCAGTGCTGAGGGAGTGCCGCACTGTTGGAGGGTCAGTACTGAGGGAGTGCTGCACTGTCGGAGAATTATGTTGTTCTTGAATGTAGTCTGTAGTAGTCCATGTCTCAGTAAGTGAATTTCAGGGCCTTGGGTGAAGGGCAGAAGACATGTAACCAATTGATAGACCTTTCGAAGCCAGAGTTTGCTCCTCAGCCAGAACTGTGCAGTAGCTGCAGTGCAACAGCATCCCCAGGTTAAAAGCCTCCCTGCACAAGCTCTTGTCATGGGCTCTACTCCAAGACAAGTGTTCTCTTTACTTCAAGGATCTACTAAAGAGAGAAAGAAAGAGGGATCTTTGAAAGTGACAGCATAAGAATGATGGGTCAAAGTATCTCCTTCATGTTGTAAGACTCTATGCTTCTGTCTGCTGTTTTGGGATCTTTCTGTGCACCATTATTGGTCACATCTTTGACATTAAAGCAGCAATTACACTTAAAAAGTGTGAAAGCCTTTCAAAAGTCTTGAGGATGTGAAAGGTGCTATATTAAGTCAGGGCCTTTCCTAAAATGTCAGCATGATAGGAACTGGTAGACTCAGGAGCCTCAGTCCAGGAGCATGTTTGAGTGAAAGCAAATTGAGAATTGGGGGGAAGTTTTAACCTCAGATTGCTCTGAACTGTAATGCAGAGATAGGTTCAGACTGGCTCTCTGTTGCTGAGCTGCTGGGATGATTGGAAAATTGACCTCAGTAGTTTCTGCAGCTAGCGGAGAACATCAATTTTTCATCAGTATAAGAAGATCCCAGGGTTCACCCTTCTCTAGATCAAGACCATCAGACCATAGGAGCAGAAATTAGACCATTCAGCCCATCGAGTCTGCTCCGCCATTCAATCATGGCTGATAAGTTTCTCAACCCCATTCTCCTGCCTTCTCCCCGTAACCTTTGATCCCCTTACCAATCAAGAACCTATCTATCTCGGTCTTAAATACACTCAATGACCTGAACTCCACAGCCTTCTGTGGCAATGAATTCCATAGATTCACCACTCTCTGGCTAAAGAAGTTTCTCCTCATCTCTGTCCTAAAAGGTCTTCCCTTTACTCTGAGGCTGTGCCCTCGGGTCCTAGTCTCTCCTCCTAATGGAAACATCTCCCCCACGTCCACTCTATCCAGGCCTCTCAGTATTCTGTAAGTTTCAATCAGATCCCCCCCTCATCCTTCTAAACTCCGTCGAGTATAGACCCAGAGACCTCAAACATTGCTCATATGTTAAGCCTTTCATTCCTGGGATCATTCTTGTGAACCTCCTCTGGACCCTCTCCAGGGCCAGCACATCCTTCCTGAGATACGGGGCCCAAAATTGCTCACAATATTCTAAATGTGCCTTATAAAGCCTCAGCAGCACATCCCTGCTTTTACATTCCAGTCCTCTCGAAATAAATGCCAACATTGCATTTGCCTTCCTAACTACCGACTCAACCTGCAAGTTAACCTTAAGAGAATCCTGTTCTAGGACATCCAAGTCCCTTTGCTCTCCAGATTTCTGAATTCTCTCCCCATTTAGAAAATAGTCTATGCCTCTATTCTTCATACCAAAGTGCATGACCTCACACTTCCCCACGTTGTATTCCATCTGCCACTTCTTTGCCCATTCTCCTAACCTGTCCAAATCCTTCTGCAGCCTCCCTGCCTCCTCAATACTACCTGTCCCTCCACCTATCTTTGTATCATCTGTAAACCTAGCCAGGATGCCCTCAGGTCCTTCATCTAGATCATTAATGTATAAAGTGAAAAGCTGTGGTCCCAACACTGACCTCTGCAGAACTCCACTAGTCACCGGCCGCCATCCTGAGAAGGACGCCCTTATCCCCACTCTCTGCCTCCTGCCAGACAGCCAATCTGCTGAAGATGGGCAGCAATCGTGGCTAATTGAGATATTACAGTCCCTGGTATGTAGAGCCAAGATACTACAACCTGTAGTACACAGAACGATACTACAACGGATGGCACCCAGAGCAATATTACAACCCCTGGTAAGCAGCGTGATATTACAACCCCGGTACACAGAACTGAGATATTACAACCCCTGGTACACAGAGCTGAGATATTACAAGCCCTGGTACAAAGGAGCGATATTAAAACCCATGGTATGCAAAGCTGAGATATTACAAACCCTGGTATGCAGAGCGATGTTACAAGCCCTGCATCTTAGAGCAATATTACAATCCCTGGAATGCAGGGCTGAAATATCACAACCCCTGGAATGCAGGGTTGAGATATTACAACACACGGTAGGCAGAGCAATATTACAACCTCTGGTATCTACGACCAAGAGATTACAACTCCTGGTATGCAGGGCTGAGATATTACAACTCCTGGTATGCAGGGCTGAGATATTACAACTCCTGGTATGCAGGGCTGAAATATTACAACTCCTGGTATGCAGGACTGAGATATTACAACTCCTGGTATGCAGGGTTGAAATATTACAACCCCTGGTATGCAGGGCTGAGATATTACAACACATGGTATGCAGAATGATATTACAATGCCTATTATGCAGAGCAATATTACAACTCCTGGTACACTGACGTGTTCCCAGAGTGGAGAGGGGCTCAGCAGCAGCATTGCTCCCTGAATCTGTGTTTTCAGGAGTTCTCAGGGGACACAACGCTGCCAACACCGAGAACTCGGAGGGGGAGGGGGAGGGGGAGGGGGAGGGGGAGGGGGGTGGGGGTGGGGGGAGGGGGTGGGGGGAGGGGGTGGGGGAGGGGGGAGGGGGTGGGGGGAGGGGGAGGGGGGTGGGGGTGGGGGATCTGTTCCAAATGGATTTTGTGACATGTTCTGTTTCCAGCAGCCCAGCAGAGAAGAGGTTAAAAACAATCCTTCGTTGCTGGAGGAAGACTGCCCAGGAGGAACAAACTAAGCTAGTGATTTGAAAGAGGAAGTCAGCCAGCAAAGATGGACTGGGTTTTGCTGTGTGTTGATGCAGGGGGCACACAGAGAGAGGTGGGGGCACAGCGTGGGTGGGGGGGTGGGGGGTGATGAACAGAGACACCAATGGAGACAGAACACACTGAGTTCAAATCACCCAAAACTGAAACGTTCTGTTCAGCAAAGCAGAGAAACAGGAAGAGAGAGAGACAAAGACAGTAGAACCAAAGCAAGCAGCTATTGTGCAAGTGACGGTATTTCTGGTTCAGTGTGTGTGTGTGCGGTGTGAGCGACCCTCCCCCCACACATTAACAGCACAATTCGACAATCCGCAAACTGTCTCAACAAAGCCAGTGCCCGAAGCGGCTCCCAGTCTATTCCTCTCCGGGGTATACACCAAGCAGTGAGCTCTGTCCTGGTACTTCACCAGCTTTCACATGCCATTGCGGTTGCTCTGACAAGAGCTGAGACTTCTGTCTCTCACTCGGCATTCTGCTTACACTGACTGCAGCCTTTAGACTAACCGACCTCCTCCCTAGACTTTCCTCAAGTCCCAGTGAACTCACCACAAAGATCACAGTACAGGGATCCAGCTGACTGACGGAGGGAGGCAGACAGACACAGGGAGACAGCACCAAGAGAACATAGGCACCCTCAGTGCAAGAGGAAGCAGGAGGAGCTTTCCTTACATTACCATATGACCAAGCACAGTGACATGTGTCACACATCGAAGGGGACCTTCGAACACCTGTTCTGCAGCTTTGGTTTAAAGGGATGGTCCAGCTCCAGGCTGGATGGATTTAAAATCACTTCAAGAGCTGAACCTCCTCTCACCAAACACAGCCAAACACAGTCACTGCAGGGCCAGGCATCAACTGGCCAGAAGCAGAGAGGAGGGAGAGAGAGGGGGGGTGGGAAGAGGAGTGGGGAGGTGGAAAAGAGTCGGGGGAGAGGGGGACAGGGGGAGGGGAGAGTGCGAAATGGAGAGCGGGAGAGAGGGAGGGGAGAGTGCGAAAGGGAGAGCGGGAGAGAGGGAGGGGAGAGGGGGACAGGGGGAGGGGGAGAGTGTGAAAGGGAGAGTGGGAGGGGAGAGTGCAAAAGGGAGAGAGGGAGGGGAGAGTGCAAAAGGGAGAGCGGGAGAGAGGGAGGGGAGAGGTGGACAGGGGGAGGGGAGAGTGTGAAAGGGAGAGCGGGAGAGAGGGAGGGGAGAGTGCAAAAGGGAGAGCGGGAGAGAGGGAGGGGAGAGGTGGACAGGGGGAGGGGAGAGTGCGAAAGGGAAAGCGGGAGGGGAGAGCAGGAGGGAAGAGGGAGGGAGGGGAGGGGGAAGGGGAGAGTGGAGAGGGAGAGGAGGGGGAAGGGGTAAGAGGAGAGTGGAGGAGGAGGAGAGAGGGAGGGGAGAGGGTAGAGAGGGAATGGGAGAGAGGGTGTGGGGGGAGAGGGTAGAGAGGGAAGGGGAGAGCAGGAGAGGGAGGGGAGAGGGAGGAGAGAGAGGGAGGAGAGTGGGGGAGGGGAGAGGGAGGAATGAGGGAAGGGAGAGAGGGGATGAAAGAGAGCGGTGAGGGGGTGAGGGGGATACGGGTTAGGGTGGGATTCCCGGATTCACTGACCAGACCTTGGCCCTGGTGTAATACACACCCACTGTCCAGGAAACAGGAGAGATCAGTCAGTGCATGGGTCTATTCTGTGTCACCACATGAACTGAGGGTGAGGCGCTACGTGGGAAGTTTAATGCATCTTCAAGCATTTGACGTTTGGAACGTTTTCCTTATCCCATTCAAATTAGGGGTGAGTTTCACTATAAAACTCTAAAAATTGAGGAGCTGCCAATTTCACAGCACCAGATCTGTTATTTCCTATTGCCAGTTAAAGCATTATATTAACCCCAATTCTGGCCGGCACTCTCTACCTGATCTCACTTTGCAAATAGGCAATTTGATATAAAGGCAACTCCACACCATCTTATCAACGCACCTTCAGTGGACAGCTGGATTTCCAGCATCCGCAGTTTTTTGTTTTTTTAGCTCTGAAAGGCACAGCTTTTTGATCTGAAGAGGGTAGTGAGTCCTGAGAGAGAGATTCTCCAATTGAAATATAGTGCTGCCTTTACTGGGCCAGGTTCTGATGGGTCCACTGTTAATATAAATTATTTTCTGACCTTGGGTGTAGCTTTGCAGTAATCTCTCTCTGGAAATAATTTCTGGCTGTGCTTAGACTGTAACTGACCCCAGTGTATGCCAGTCATACCTTGGTAAAGGATAGGGCCAAGCAACACACAGCTCAACCCTAGCAACAGCATAATAAGTGAGAGGACATTCCTGTCCTTCTGAAACTCTCTGTCATCTTACTGAGATCCATTAGGTTATTATCCGACTTTTGATCTTCGTGACAAACCAGCCGTCGGTCAGGATTTAACATAAGCAGCTTCCTCTGTCCATTTAAGGGGAACATAATGTAGAAAAAAGGAGTGGTAGGCCATTCAGCCCATCGAACCTGCTCCCCCATTCAATAAGATCATGGCTGAATGGCTGTACATTAACTCCACTTTCCCACCCCATCCTCGTTTCCCATCGTGCCCAAATATCTATCAATCTCAGTTATAAACATACTCAGCTCTCTGGGGTAGAGAATTCCAACGATTCACAACCCTCTGAGTGAAGAAATTTCTCCTCACCTCAGTCCAAAGCGATCATCCCGTTATCCTGAGACTGTTTGCAGAGTCCCAGACTCTCCGGTCCGGGACATGGATCCTCAGCATTTACCTGTCAAGTTTTTTATTAATTTAATACGTTTCAATGGAATCATCTCTCATTCTTCCAACTGCAGAGAGTAAGAAACAGGGTGTTGGGGCTGGTGTTGCTGCTTTCTGCTCTGCCTGTCTCCGATCCTGGCTCATTTCAATTGCAAAGAGGGGTTATTGCAGCTCCTGGCCACATGCAGCTTATTATATCGTTCAGTTCTGTCATTAATAATCAAACCCTGGCTGGCGCTCTGTTCTGTCGGTTACTGAGACCGTGATAGTGCAGAGAGGAACTCTTTGCACAAACTGCCTGCTCTAAATTACAACTAAAGTGGAAATAGTTCATGTTTCTGCACGATTATTAACCGTTTGAAGGTCGGTCTGCTGCTGATAGCTCAGGGGTGATAGCAGGAGGAGGGGGAGGGGGTCCTGGGGGAACAGGGCCTGCATTGTTCCCCAACAATCTCTCGTCACACTTGCTTAGAAAGGGGTGGGTCCTGGGGTGGGGTTAATGGGGCAGAGGGTTGGAGCTGCAGAGGAAGGCAACAGGGTCATGTCAACATCTTGCTGTTGAGGCTCGCATTCAAACAAACACACACACACGAGCTTTATCATTCTGCTTTGTAACACGGCTTAATCACACCCAGCTTGCTCCAGCCATCTGCTTGGGACTGACAGCTCCAAGGCAAGTAAATGGGATTGAGAGGTAGTCCTGGGAGTCACTCAGCTGAACAGCAACTGCAAGAGACAGACCAGAGTCAGAATCGAGCCCAGCATTTACAATGTTCACTCTCTGACTGGGCGTTCTTTAGACATCAGATTTACACACGAGGTGTAAATCAAAGAGTAACCCTGCTCTTTAACAAAAGGAGCGAGAGAGGAAACAGGGAATTACAGACTGGTTAGCCGAACTTCAGTAGTAGGGAAAATGCTAGAGTCTATTATAAAGGATGTGATAACAGGGCACTGAGAAAACATCAACGGGATTAGACCAAGTCAACATGGATTATGAAAGGGAAATCATGTTTGACAAGCCTACTGGAGTTCTTTGAGGACATAACTAGCAGAATAGATAAGGGAGAATCAGTGGATATGTGTATTTGCATTTTCAGAAGGCTTTTGATAAAGTCCCACGTAAGTGATTAGTGTGCAAAACTAAAGACATGGGATTGGTGGTAATATATTGACATGGATTGAGAATTGGTTAGCAGACTAGAAACAGAGAGTAGGAATAAATGGGTCTTTTTCGGAGTGGCAGGCGGTAACTAGTGGGGTACCGCAGGGATCAGTGCTTGGGCCCCAGCTATTCACAATATATATCAATGATTTGGATCAGGGAACTGAATGTAATATTTCCAAGTTTGTTGATGACAGGAAACTTGGTGGGAGTGTCAGTGGTGAAGAGGATGTTAAGAGGCTTCAAGGCAATTTGGACAAGTTAAGTGAGTGGGCAAATACACGGCAGATGCAGTGTAATGTAGATAAGTATGAAGTTATCCACTTCGGTAGGAAAAACAGAATGGCAGAGTATTATTTAAATGGTGATAGATTAGGAAATGTTGATGTACAAAGGGACCTGGCTGTCCTTGTACACCCATCACTGAAAGCAAGCATGCAGATGCAGCAAGCAGTTAAGGCAGCAAATAGTATGTTGGCCTTCATTGTGAGAGGACTTGAGTACAGGGGCAAGGATGTCTTACTGTAGCTGTACAGGGCCTTGGTGAGATCACACCTGGAGTATTGAATGCAGTTTTGGTCTCCTTACCTAAGAAAGGATATACTTGCCACAAAGGAAGTACAGCAAAGGTTCACCAGACTGATTCCTGGGATGGCAGGATTGTCACATGAGAAAAGATTGAGCCGACTAGGCCTGTATTCAGTGGGGTTTAGAAGAATGAGAGGAGATTTGATTGAAACTAAACAAAGTTCAGACAGGACTGGACAGACTGGATGCAGGGATGATGTTCCCTCTGGCTGGGGGTCTAGAATCTAGAACAAGGGGTCACAGTCTCAGGATACGGGGTTGGCCATTTCGGACTGAGATGAGGAGAAACTTCTTCACTCAGAGGGTGGTGAACCTGTGGAATTCTCCACCACAGGAGCTGTGGAGGCCAGGTCACTGAATATATCTAAGAAGGAAACAGATAGAATCCTAGACTCTAAAGGTGTCAAGGGGTATGGGGAGAGAGCGGGAGTATGGCATTGAGATAGAGGATCAGCCATGATGATATTGAATAGGGGAGCAGGCTCGAAGAGCTGAATGACCTACTCCTGCTTCTATTTTCTATGTTTCTAAAAAGGCAGAGAGGGAGAAGGCAAACGATAGAGGGACAGGAAAAACAATGAGACAGGGAGTGAGATAAAACAAGGAGGTAAATGACAAAAGTAGATATAAAGGTAAGGGAAGGAGACAGAGATAGACTGAAGGAGTGAGAATAGAAAGAGAGATTGAGTGTGTAAGTGTAAGAGACAGATAGAGAGAGAGAGAGAGTGGACTGATACACAGGGCTTATCACTGGATTCAAAAACAGAATGACCTGGAAAAACTCAGCAGGTCTGGCAGCATCGGCGGAGAAGAAAAGAGTTGAACGGGTTCTGTGGAAAGTCATGAGGACTCGAAACGTCAACTCTTTTCTTCTCCGCCGATGCTGCCAGACCTGCTGAGTTTTTCCAGGTCATTCTGTTTTTGTTTTGGATTTCCAGCATCCACAGTTTTTTGTTCTTATCACTGGCTTACTCATGGTTAACCAGCCCATAAGTAATATCCTTTTTCTTAATAGGAGGTAGCAGCTTCACGGTTAAAGAATTAATGTGTCATTTTGCTTCTGATGTAATATTTTCTTTTCAATTTGAAGGGGACATTTCTCAATTTCACACCAATTAGTCTTGATGGAAGGAGCTGACGAAATGCTGTGTACTTGAAGATAACAATGTGTGTCATCTGAGATAAGATCAGCTCAGCCGCCCTGTTCCTGTACGTGGACACTGGCAGCTGGAGGGGGGGGGGGGGTGAAGCAGGGCAGAGAGGATCTCGCAGCATTTACAGTGGCCAGCCCCACGCAGAGAAAGGTTGCTGTTTGGGGGTCTTACCTCTTTAGTGGTCAACTGCCACAAGGATGGTGGTGCCGGAGCTATGGTTACCGGACATAGCAATTTGGAGATGGTTAGTCCAAACTCCACCTTGGCAAATCTGGAGCATGAATTGATTAAATTTGGAGATCTGTGTGCTAGTGTTGAAAAAGATTCACTACAAAGCAAGTGAATTGTCTTTAAAAACCCCAAGAGCTGGTTTGTTCTGGGGATGAGGGCATCAATCGGCAAAGCTGGTATTTCTTACACATTCCTAACAGCCCTTGAGAAGGTGGTGAAGAGCTGCCATGAGCTGCTCTGTGGGGGGATACACCAACAGCACTGTTAGGGAGGGAGTGGTGGCATTTTCACCCAGGGAAGGAATGGAGTGAAGGGACAGGGACTGGAATCTCATGAGATGCTGGGGTGACTCTAATGTCAATGTCTGCCACGCAGTTACAGAAACAGAGAGCACACATCAGTCAGCAGGAAAAGAGGGAGGGGAAATTAAAGCCGGCTAACAGAGGGTTTTCACCAGCATGGCAACAAGCGAAAGAAAACTCAAAATGGTCCTCCACAACGATTTAATGTTCCCCTTATCCCTGATCATGCAGTTGATAAGCTCATTGCTCTGGTCCAGGATGGAGCCTGGATTTTGTAGACTTGTAGGTTCAAATCCCACTCCGGAAACTTGAGCTAAGAAATCCAGATAGACACGTGACTGTGGGTACTGAGGGAGTGCAGCACTATCAGAGGGTCAGTACTGAGGGAGTGCTGCACTGTCAGAGGGTCAGTACTGAGGGAGTGCAGCACTATCAGAGGGTCAGTACTGAGGGAGTGCTGCACTGTCGGAGGGTCAGTGCTGAGGGAGTGCTGCACTGTCAGAGGGTCAGTACTGAGGGAGTGCTGCACTGTCAGAGGGTCAGTACTGAGGGAGTGCTGCACTGTCGGAGGGTCAGTACTGAGGAAGTGCCGCACTGTCGGAGGGTCAGTACTGAGGGATCGCCGCACTGTCAGAGGGTCAGTACTGAGGGAATGCTGCACTGTCAGAGGGTCAGTACTGAGGGAGTGCTGCACTGTCAGAGGGTCAGTACTGAGGGAGCGCCACACTGTCAGAGGGTCAGTGCTGAGGGAGTGCCGCACTGTCGGAGGGTCAGTGCTGAGAGAGCAATACAAACTTGGAGAGTCAGTACTGAGGGAGTGCTGCACGGTCAAAGGGGTAGTGCTGAGGGAGCGCTGCACTGTCGGAGGGTCAGTACGGAGGGAGCGCTGTACTAGTTGGAGGGTCAGGACTGAGGGAGCACTGCATTGTCAGAGAGTCAGTACTGAGGGAGTGCCGCACTGTCGGAGGGTCAGTGCTGAGGGAGCGCCGCACTGTCGGAGGGTCATTGCTGAGGGAGTGCTGCACTGTCGGAGGGTCAGTACTGAGGGAGCACCTCACTGTCGGAGAGTCAATACTGAGGGAGCGCCGCACTGTCGGAGGGTCAGTATTGAGGGAGTGCTGCACTGTCGGAGGGTCACTACTGAGGGAGTACTGCAATGTCGGAGGGTCAGTACTGTGGGAGTGCCGCACTGTCGGAGGGTCAGTGCTGAGAGAGCAACACACACTCGGACGGTCAGTATTGAGGGAGCGCTACACTGTCGGAGGATCAGTACCGAGGGAGTGCTGCACTGTCGGAGGATCAGTACTGAGGGAGTGCTGCACTGTCAGAGGGTCACTACTGAGGGAGTGCTGCACTGTCGGACGGTCAGTGCTGAGGGAGTGCCGCACTGTCGGAGGGTCAGTACTGAGGGAGCGCCGCACTGTCGGAGGGTCAGTACTGAGGAAGTGCTGCACTGTCAGAGGGTCACTACTGAGGGAGTGCTGCACTGTCGGACGGTCAGTGCTGAGGGAGTGCCGCACTGCCGGAGGGTCAGTACTGAGGGAGCGCCGCAATGTTGGAGTGTCAGTACTGAGGGAGTGCTGCACTGTCGGAGGGTCACTACTGAGGGAGTGCTGCACTGTCGGAGGGTCAGTACTGAGGGAGTGCCACACTGTCGGAGGGTCAGTACTGAGGGAGTGCCGCACTGTTGGAGGGTCAGTGCTGAGGGAGCGCCGCACTGTTGGAGGGTCAGTACTGAGGGAGCGCCTCACTGTCGGACAGTCAGTGCTGAGGGAGCGCCGCACTGTCGGAGGGTCAGTGCTGAGGGAGCGCCGCACTGTCGGAGGGTCAGTACTGAGGGAGCACCGCACTGTCAGAGGGTCAGTGCTGAGGGAGCGCCGCACTGTCGGACGGTCAGTGCTGAGGGAGCGCCGCACTGTTGGAGGGTCTGTGCTGAGAGAGTACAGCACTATCAGATAGTCATTACTGAGGGAGCGCCGCACTGTCGGAGGGTCAGTACTGAGGGAGCGCCGCACTGTCAGAGGGTCAGTACTGAGGGAGCGCCGCACTGTCAGAGGGTCAGTACTGAGGGAGCGCCGCACTGTCGGAGGGTCAGTGTTGAGGGAGTGCCTCGCTGTCGGAGGGTCAGTGCTGAGGGAGCGCTGCACTGTCGGAGGGTCAGTGTTGAGGGAATTCCGCACTGTCGGAGGGTCAGTGTTGAGGGAGCGCCGCACTGTCGGAGGGTCAGTGCTGAGGGAGCGCCGCACTGTCAGAGGGTCAGTACTAAGGGAGTGCTGCACTGTCAGAGGGTCACTACTGAGGGAGTGCCGCACTGTCGGAGGGTCAGTACTGAGGGAGCGCCGCACTGTTGGAGTGTCAGTACTGAGGGAGTGCTGCACTGTCGTAGGGTCAGTACTGAGGGAGTGCAACACTTTCGGAGTGTCAGTACTGAAGGAGTGCTGCACTGTCAGAGGGTCAGTGCTGAGGGAGTGCTGCACTGTCGGAGGGTCAGTGCTGGGGGATTACCGGACTGTCAGAGGGTCAGTACTGAGGGAATTCCGCACTGTCAGACGGTCAGTGCTGAGGGAGTGCCGCACTGTCAGAGGGTCAGTACTGAGGGAATTCCGCACTGTCAGAGGGTCAGTGGTGAGGGATTGCCGCACTGTCGGAGGGTCAGTACTGAGGGAGCGCCGCACTGTCGGAGGGTCAGTACTGAGGGAGTGCCGCACTATCAGAGGGTCAGGACTGAGGGAGTGCCGCACTGTCGGATGGTCAGTACTGAGGAAGTGCCGCACTGTTGGTGGGTCAGTACTGAGGGAGTGCCGCACTGTCGGAGGGTCAGTGCTGAGGGAGTGCCGCGCTGTCGGAGGGTTAGTGTTGAGGGATTGTGGCATGGCCGGAGGTTCAGAGTCCAGTGAACGCTGCACTATTGGAGGGTCAGTATTGAGGGAGTGCTGCACTGTCGGAGGGTCAGTGCTGAGGGAGTGCTGCACTGTCGGAGGGTCAGTACTGAGGGAGTGCTGCACTGTCGGAGGGTCAGTACTGAGGGAGTGCCACACTGTCGGAGGGTCAGTACTGAGGGAGTGCCGCACTGTTGGAGGGTCAGTGCTGAGGGAGCGCCGCACTGTTGGAGGGTCAGTACTGAGGGAGCGCCTCACTGTCGGACAGTCAGTGCTGAGGGAGCGCCGCACTGTCGGAGGGTCAGTGCTGAGGGAGCGCCGCACTGTCGGAGGGTCAGTACTGAGGGAGCACCGCACTGTCAGAGGGTCAGTGCTGAGGGAGCGCCGCACTGTCGGACGGTCAGTGCTGAGGGAGCGCCGCACTGTTGGAGGGTCTGTGCTGAGAGAGTACAGCACTATCAGATAGTCATTACTGAGGGAGCGCCGCACTGTCGGAGGGTCAGTACTGAGGGAGCGCCGCACTGTCAGAGGGTCAGTACTGAGGGAGCGCCGCACTGTCAGAGGGTCAGTACTGAGGGAGCGCCGCACTGTCGGAGGGTCAGTGTTGAGGGAGTGCCTCGCTGTCGGAGGGTCAGTGCTGAGGGAGCGCTGCACTGTCGGAGGGTCAGTGTTGAGGGAATTCCGCACTGTCGGAGGGTCAGTGTTGAGGGAGCGCCGCACTGTCGGAGGGTCAGTGCTGAGGGAGCGCCGCACTGTCAGAGGGTCAGTACTAAGGGAGTGCTGCACTGTCAGAGGGTCACTACTGAGGGAGTGCCGCACTGTCGGAGGGTCAGTACTGAGGGAGCGCCGCACTGTTGGAGTGTCAGTACTGAGGGAGTGCTGCACTGTCGTAGGGTCAGTACTGAGGGAGTGCAATACTTTCGGAGTGTCAGTACTGAAGGAGTGCTGCACTGTCAGAGGGTCAGTGCTGAGGGAGTGCTGCACTGTCGGAGGGTCAGTGCTGGGGGATTACCGGACTGTCAGAGGGTCAGTACTGAGGGAATTCCGCACTGTCAGACGGTCAGTGCTGAGGGAGTGCCGCACTGTCAGAGGGTCAGTACTGAGGGAATTCCGCACTGTCAGAGGGTCAGTGGTGAGGGATTGCCGCACTGTCGGAGGGTCAGTACTGAGGGAGCGCCGCACTGTCGGAGGGTCAGTACTGAGGGAGTGCCGCACTATCAGAGGGTCAGGACTGAGGGAGTGCCGCACTGTCGGATGGTCAGTACTGAGGAAGTGCCGCACTGTTGGTGGGTCAGTACTGAGGGAGTGCCGCACTGTCGGAGGGTCAGTGCTGAGGGAGTGCCGCGCTGTCGGAGGGTTAGTGTTGAGGGATTGTGGCATGGCCGGAGGTTCAGAGTCCAGTGAACGCTGCACTATTGGAGGGTCAGTATTGAGGGAGTGCTGCACTGTCGGAGGGTCAGTGCTGAGGGAGTGCTGCACTGTCGGAGGGTCAGTACTGAGGGAGTGCAGCACTGTCAGAGGGTCAGTGCTGAGGGAGCGCCGCACTGTCGGAGGGTCAGTACTGAGGGAGTGCCGCACTGTCGGAGTGTCAGTACTGAGGAAGTGCCGCACTGTTGGTGGGTCACTGCTGAGGGAGTGCTGCACTGTGAGAGGGTCAGTACTGAGGGAGTGCCGCACTGTCAGAGGGTCAGTACTGAGGGAGTGCTGCATTATCGGAGGGTCAGTGCTGAGGGAGTGCCGCACTGTCGGAGGGTCAGTACTGAGGGAGTGCCGCACTGTCGGAGGGTCAGTGCTGAGGGAGCGCCGCGCTGTCGGAGGGTTAGTGTTGAGGGATTGTGGCATGGCCGGAGGTTCAGAGTCCAGTGAACGCTGCACTATTGGAGGGTCAGTATTGAGGGAGTGCTGCACTGTCGGAGGGTCAGTGCTGAGGAAGTGCCGCACTGTCGGAGGGTCAGTACTGAGGGAGCGCCGCACTGTCAGAGGGTCAGGACTGAGGGAGCGCCGCACTGTCGGAGGGTCAGTACTGAGGGAGTGCTGCACTGTCGGAGGGTCAGTACTGAGGGAGTGCTGCACTGTTGGATGGTCAGTACTGAGGAAGCACTGCACTGTCAGAGGGTCAGTACTGAGGGAGTGCCGAACTGTCGGAGGGTCAGTGCTGAGGGGGCGCCGCACTGTCGGAGGGTCAATGCTGAGGGAGTGCTGCACTGTCGGAGGGTCAGTGCTGAGGGAGTGCTGCACTGTCGGAGGGTCAGTATTGAGGGAGCGCTACACTGTCGAAGGGTCAGTACCGAGGGAGTGCTGCACTGTCGGAGGATCAGTACTGAAGGAGCGTCGCAATGTCGTAGGGTCGGTGCTGAGGGAGCGCCGCACTGTCAGAGGGTCAGTACTGAGGGAGTGCCGCACTGTCGGAGGGTCAGTACTGAGGGAGTGCTGCACTGTCAGAGGGTCAGTGCTGAGGGAGCGCCGCACTGTCGGAGGGTCAGTGCTGAGGGAGTGCTGCACTGTCGGAGGGTCAGTATTGAGGGAGCGCTACACTGTCGGAGGGTCAGTACCGAGGGAGTGCTGCACTGTCGGAGGATCAGTACTGAAGGAGCGTCGCAATGTCGTAGGGTCGGTGCTGAGGGAGCACCGCACTGTCAGAGGGTCAGTACTGAGGGAGTGCCGCACTGTCGGAGGGTCAGTGTTGAGGGAGCACCGCACTGTCGGAGGGTCAGTGTTGAGGGGATGCCTCACTGTCGGAGGGTCAGTGTTGAGGTAGTGCTGCACTGTCAGAGGGTCAGTACTGAGGGAGCACCACACTGTCGGAGGGTCAGTGTTGAGGGAGCACCGCACTGTCGGAGGGTCAGTGTTGAGGGGGTGCCTCACTGTCGGAGGGTCAGTGTTGAGGGAGCGCCGCACTGTCGGAGGGTCAGTACTGAGGGAATTCCGCACTGTCGGATGATCAGCGCTAAGGGAGTGCCTCGCTGTCGGAGGGTCAGTGCTGAGGGAGCGCCGCACTGTCGGAGGGTCAGTGTTGAGGGAGTGCCTCGCTGTCGGAGGGTCAGTGCTGAGGGAGCGCCGCACTGTCGGAGGGTCAGTGTTGAGGGAATTCCGCACTGTCGGAGGGTCAGTGTTGAGGGAGCACCGCACTCTCGGAGGGTCAGTGCTGAGGGAGCGCCGCACTGTCAGAGGGTCAGTACTAAGGGAGTGCTGCACTGTCAGAGGATCACTACTGAGGGAGTGCTGCACTGTCGGAAGGTCAGTACTGAGGGAGTGCTGCACTGTCAGAGGGTCACTACTGAGGGAGTGCTGCACTGTCGGACGGTCAGTGCTGAGGGAGCGCCGCACTGTCGGAGGGTCAGTACTGAGGGAGCGCCGCACTGTCGGAGGGTCAGTACTGAGGGAGTGCAGCACTGTCAGAGGGTCAGTGCTGAGGGAGCGCCGCACTGTCGGAGGGTCAGTGCTGAGGGAGCGCCGCACTGTCAGAGGGTCACTACTGAGGGAGTGCTGCACTGTCAGAAGGTCAGTACTGAGGGAGTGCTGCACTGTCAGAGGATCACTACTGAGGGAGTGCTGCACTGTCGGACGGTCAGTGCTGAGGGAGTGCTGCACTGTCGTAGGGTCAGTACTGAGGGAGTGCAACACTTTCGGAGTGTCAGTACTGAAGGAGTGCTGCACTGTCAGAGGGTCAGTGCTGAGGGAGTGCTGCACTGTCAGAGGGTCAGTACTGAGGGAGTGCTGCACTGTCGGAGGGTCAGTGCTGGGGGATTACCGGACTGTCAGAGGGTCAGTACTGAGGGAATTCCGCACTGTCAGAGGGTCAGTGCTGAGGGAGTGCCGCACTGTCAGAGGGTCAGGACTGAGGGAATTCCGCACTGTCGGAGTGTCAGTACTGAGGAAGTGCCGCACTGTTGGTGGGTCAGTACTGAGGGAGTGCCGCACTGTCGGAGTGTCAGTACTGAGGAAGTGCCGCACTGTCGGAGGGTCAGTGCTGAGGGAGTGCTGCACTGTCGGAGGGTCAGTACTGAGGGAATTCCGCACTGTTGGATGATCAGCGCTAAGGGAGTGCCGCACTGTTGGAGGGTCTGTGCTGAGAGAGTACAGCACTATCAGATAGTCATTACTGAGGGAGCGCCGCACTGTCAGAGGGTCAGTACTGAGGGGGTGCCGCACTGTCAGAGGGTCAGTTCTGAGGGAGTGCTGCAGTTTCGGAGGGTCAGTGTTGAGGGAGTGCCGCACTGTCGGAGGGTCAGTACTGAGGGAGCGCCGCACTGTCAGAGGGTCAGTACTGAGGGAGCGCCGCACTGTCAGAGGGTCAGTACTGAGGGAGTGCCGCACTGCCAGAGAGTCAGTGCTGAGGGAGCGCCTCACTGTCGGACGGTCAGTGCTGAGGGAGCGCCGCAATGTCGGATGGTCAGTGCTGAGGGAGTGCCGCACTGTCGGAGTGTCAGCGTTGAGGTAGTGCTGTATGGTTGGAGGGTCAGTGCTGAGGGAGCGCCGCACTGTCAGAGGGTCAGTGCTGAGGGAGTGCTGCACTGTCGGAGGGTCAGTGCTGAGGGAACGCCGCACTGTCGGATGGTCAGTGCTGAGGGAGCGCCGCACTGTCGGAGGGTCAGTACTGAGGAAGTGCCGCACTGTCGGAGGGTCAGTGCTGAGGGAGTGCTGCACTGTCGGAGGGTCAGTACTGAGGGAATTCCGCACTGTTGGATGATCAGCGCTAAGGGAGTGCCGCACTGTTGGAGGGTCTGTGCTGAGAGAGTACAGCACTATCAGATAGTCATTACTGAGGGAGCGCCGCACTGTCAGAGGGTCAGTACTGAGGGGGTGCCGCACTGTCAGAGGGTCAGTTCTGAGGGAGTGCTGCAGTTTCGGAGGGTCAGTGTTGAGGGAGTGCCGCACTGTCGGAGGGTCAGTACTGAGGGAGCGCCGCACTGTCAGAGGGTCAGTACTGAGGGAGCGCCGCACTGTCAGAGGGTCAGTACTGAGGGAGTGCCGCACTGCCAGAGAGTCAGTGCTGAGGGAGCGCCTCACTGTCGGATGGTCAGTGCTGAGGGAGCGCCGCAATGTCGGATGGTCAGTGCTGAGGGAGTGCCGCACTGTCGGAGTGTCAGCGTTGAGGTAGTGCTGTATGGTTGGAGGGTCAGTGCTGAGGGAGCGCCGCACTGTCAGAGGGTCAGTGCTGAGGGAGTGCTGCACTGTCGGAGGGTCAGTGCTGAGGGAACGCCGCACTGTCGGATGGTCAGTGCTGAGGGAGCGCCGCACTGTCGGAGAGTCAGTGCTGAGGTAGCGCCGCACTATCAGAGGGTCAGGACTGAGGGAGTGCCGCACTGTTGGATGGTCAGTGCTGAGGGAGTGCCTCACTGTCGGAGGGTCAGTGTTGAGGGAGCACCGCACTGTCAGAGGGTCAGTACTGAGGGAGTGCTGCACTGTCGGAGGGTCAGTACTGAGGGAGTGCTGCACTGTCAGAGGGTCAGTACTGAGGGAGCGCCGCACTGTCGGAGGGTCAGTACTGAGGGAGTGCTGCACTGTCAGAGGGTCAGTACTGAGGGAGCGCCGCACTGTCAGAGGGTCAGTACTGAGGGAGTGCCGCACTGTCAGAGGGTCAGTGCTGAGGGAGCGCCGCACTGTCAGAAGGTCAGTGTTGAGGGAGTGCCGCACTGTCAGAGGGTCAGTGCTGAGGGAGTGCCGCACTGTCGGAGGGTCAGTACTGAGGGAGTGCTGCACTGTCGGAGGGTCAGTGCTGGGGGATTACCGGACTGTCAGAGGGTCAGTACTGAGGGAATTCCGCACTGTCAGAGGGTCAGTGCTGAGGGAGTGCCGCACTGTCAGAGGGTCAGGACTGAGGGAATTCCGCACTGTCGGAGTGTCAGTACTGAGGAAGTGCCGCACTGTTGGTGGGTCAGTACTGAGGGAGTGCCGCACTGTCGGAGTGTCAGTACTGAGGAAGTGCCGCACTGTCGGAGGGTCAGTGCTGAGGGAGTGCTGCACTGTCGGAGGGTCAGTACTGAGGGAATTCCGCACTGTTGGATGATCAGCGCTAAGGGAGTGCCGCACTGTTGGAGGGTCTGTGCTGAGAGAGTACAGCACTATCAGATAGTCATTACTGAGGGAGCGCCGCACTGTCAGAGGGTCAGTACTGAGGGGGTGCCGCACTGTCAGAGGGTCAGTTCTGAGGGAGTGCTGCAGTTTCGGAGGGTCAGTGTTGAGGGAGTGCCGCACTGTCGGAGGGTCAGTACTGAGGGAGCGCCGCACTGTCAGAGGGTCAGTACTGAGGGAGCGCCGCACTGTCAGAGGGTCAGTACTGAGGGAGTGCCGCACTGCCAGAGAGTCAGTGCTGAGGGAGCGCCTCACTGTCGGACGGTCAGTGCTGAGGGAGCGCCGCAATGTCGGATGGTCAGTGCTGAGGGAGTGCCGCACTGTCGGAGTGTCAGCGTTGAGGTAGTGCTGTATGGTTGGAGGGTCAGTGCTGAGGGAGCGCCGCACTGTCAGAGGGTCAGTGCTGAGGGAGTGCTGCACTGTCGGAGGGTCAGTGCTGAGGGAACGCCGCACTGTCGGATGGTCAGTGCTGAGGGAGCGCCGCACTGTCGGAGGGTCAGTACTGAGGAAGTGCCGCACTGTCGGAGGGTCAGTGCTGAGGGAGTGCTGCACTGTCGGAGGGTCAGTACTGAGGGAATTCCGCACTGTTGGATGATCAGCGCTAAGGGAGTGCCGCACTGTTGGAGGGTCTGTGCTGAGAGAGTACAGCACTATCAGATAGTCATTACTGAGGGAGCGCCGCACTGTCAGAGGGTCAGTACTGAGGGGGTGCCGCACTGTCAGAGGGTCAGTTCTGAGGGAGTGCTGCAGTTTCGGAGGGTCAGTGTTGAGGGAGTGCCGCACTGTCGGAGGGTCAGTACTGAGGGAGCGCCGCACTGTCAGAGGGTCAGTACTGAGGGAGCGCCGCACTGTCAGAGGGTCAGTACTGAGGGAGTGCCGCACTGCCAGAGAGTCAGTGCTGAGGGAGCGCCTCACTGTCGGATGGTCAGTGCTGAGGGAGCGCCGCAATGTCGGATGGTCAGTGCTGAGGGAGTGCCGCACTGTCGGAGTGTCAGCGTTGAGGTAGTGCTGTATGGTTGGAGGGTCAGTGCTGAGGGAGCGCCGCACTGTCAGAGGGTCAGTGCTGAGGGAGTGCTGCACTGTCGGAGGGTCAGTGCTGAGGGAACGCCGCACTGTCGGATGGTCAGTGCTGAGGGAGCGCCGCACTGTCGGAGGGTCAGTGCTGAGGTAGCGCCGCACTATCAGAGGGTCAGGACTGAGGGAGTGCCGCACTGTTGGATGGTCAGTGCTGAGGGAGTGCCTCACTGTCGGAGGGTCAGTGTTGAGGGAGCACCGCACTGTCAGAGGGTCAGTACTGAGGGAGTGCTGCACTGTCGGAGGGTCAGTACTGAGGGAGTGCTGCACTGTCAGAGGGTCAGTACTGAGGGAGCGCCGCACTGTCGGAGGGTCAGTACTGAGGGAGTGCTGCACTGTCAGAGGGTCAGTACTGAGGGAGCGCCGCACTGTCAGAGGGTCAGTACTGAGGGAGTGCCGCACTGTCAGAGGGTCAGTGCTGAGGGAGCGCCGCACTGTCAGAAGGTCAGTGTTGAGGGAGTGCCGCACTGTCAGAGGGTCAGTGCTGAGGGAGTGCCGCACTGTCGGAGGGTCAGTACTGAGGGAGTGCTGCACTGTCGGAGGGTCAGTACTGAGGGAGCGCCGCACTGTCGGAGTGTCAGTACTGAGGGAGAGCCGCACTGTCGGAGGGTCAGTGCTGAGGGAGAGCCGCACTGTCAGAGGGTCAGTGCTGAGGGAGCGCCGCACTGTCGGAGGGTCAGTGCTGAGGGAGTGCTGCACTGTCGGAGGGTCAGTGCTGAGGGAGCGCCGCACTGTCAGAGGGTCGGTACTGAGGGAGCGCCGCACTGTTGGAGGGTCGGTACTGAGGGAGCGCCGCACTGTTGGAGGGTCAGTGCTGAGGGAGCGCCGCACTGTCGGAGGGTCAGTGCTGAGGGAGCGCCGCACTGTCGGAGGGTCAGTGCTGAGGGAGCGCCGCACTGTCGGAGGGTCAGTGCTGAGGGAGCGCCGCACTGTCGGAGGGTCAGTGCTGAGGGAGTGCCGCACTGTCAGAGGGTCAGTACCGAGGGAATGCTGCACTGTCGGAGGGTCAGTACTGAGGGAGTGCTGCACTGTCAGAGGGTCAGTACTGAGGGAGTGCCGCACTGTCAGAGGGTCAGTACTGAGGGAGCGCTGCACTGTCGGAGGGTCAGTGCTGAGGGAGTGCCGCACTGTCAGAGGGTCAGTGCTGAGGGAGTGCTGCACTGTCGGAGGGTCAGTGCTGAGGGAGTGCCGCACTGTCAGAGGGTCAGTACTGAGGGAGTGCTGCACTGTCGGAGGGTCAGTGCTGAGGGAGCCAGGGGAACTGTGCCTGTAATTTCCTGGTAGCTGCAGATCACGCGCCATAAGCTGAGGGCTTTGAATCTGAGCGGTTTGGCCAGGGACATGGGGTTAACCCTGAGTCTCCCTGAGCCTGGCGGTGGTGTTTTACAGAGGGGACACTGTCACTGCCAGCAGACAGGGGGATGATCATTGGGCAGCTGCAGCATTCCTGACAGTGAATGATTTGTAGTGGAAGATGTATTAAGCTAATGATCAAAACCCTTCTTTCTATTACTGACTGAATCACCTCATCCAAAAGCCCTTTTAAAGCAGGTCTAATGACCAATGACCAAACGCAGACTGGGTGACCGCTTTCCGGAAAACCTTCAGTCTGTCTGCAAGCTTGACCCAGACCTCGCTGTCACTTACCAGATCAACACCCCACCCTGTCCTCATCCCCACATGTCTGTCCTGGTCTGCTGCATCCTGGGGGACGGTGACGGTGACGTGGGTGACGGTGATGGTGACGTGGGGGACGGTGACATGGGGGACGGTGACGTGGGGGACGGTGACGTGGGGGACGGTGATGGTGACGTGGGAGATGGTGACGTGGGGGACGGTGACGTGGGGGACGGTGACGTGGGGGACGGTGATGGTGACGTGGGAGATGGTGACGTGGGGGACGGTGACGTGGGTGACAGTGATGGTGACGTGGGGGATGGTGACGGTGACGTGGGGGACTGTGACGGTGGCATGGGGGACGGTGACGGTGACGTGGGGGACGGTGACGGTGACGTGGGGGATGGTGACGTGGGGGACGGTGATGGTGACGTGGGGGATGGTGACGTGGGGGACGGTGACGGTGACGTGGGGGATGGTGACGTGGGTGCCGGTGACGGTGACATGGGGGACGGTGACGTGGGGGATGGTGATGGTGACATGGGGGACAGTGACGGTGATGTGGGGGACGGTGACGTGGGGGACGGTGATGGTGACGTGGGGGATGGTGACGGTGACGTGGAGGACGGTGACGTGGGGGACGGTGATGGTGACGTGGGGGACGGTGACGTGGGGGACGGTGATGGTGACGTGGGGGACGGTGATGGTGACGTGGGGGACGGTGACGTGGGGGACGGTGACGTGGGGGGCGGTGACGGTGACGTGGTGGATGGTGACGGTGACGTGGGGGACGGTGACGTGGGGGACGGTGAAGTGGGGGGCAGTGACGTGGGGGACGGTGATGGTGACGTGGGGGGTGGGGGATGGTGACGTGGGAGATGGTGACGTGGGGGACGGTGACGTGGGGGACGGTGACGTGGGGACGGTGATGGTGACGTGGGGGACGGTGATGGTGACGTGGGGGACGGTGACGTGGGTGACAGTGATGGTGACGTGGGGGATGGTGACGGTGACGTGGGGGACTGTGACGGTGGCATGGGGGATGGTGACGGTGACGTGGGGGACAGTGATGGTGACGTGGGGATGGTGACGGTGACGTGGGGGACGGTGACGGTGACGTGGGGGATGGTGACGTGGGGGACGGTGACGGTGACGTGGGGGCCAGTGACGTGGGGAACGGTGACAGTGACTTGGACGGTGACGTGGGGGATGGTGGCGGTGACGTGGAGGACGGTGACGGTGACGTGGGGGACGGTGAT
Source organism: Isurus oxyrinchus (assembly GCA_026770705.1). Lineage (NCBI taxonomy): Eukaryota > Metazoa > Chordata > Chondrichthyes > Lamniformes > Lamnidae > Isurus > Isurus oxyrinchus. The sequence continues at coordinate 15,054,205 of JANJGN010000037.1, forward strand.
GTGGGGGACGGTGATGGTGACGTGGGGGATGGTGACGGTGACGTGGGGGACGGTGACGTGGGGGATGGTGATGGTGACGTGGGGGATGGTGACGGTGACATGGGGGACGGTGACGTGGGGGACGGTGACGTGGGGGACGGTGACGGTGACGTGGGGGCCAGTGATGTGGGGAACGGAGACAGTGACTTGGACGGTGATGTGGGGGATGGTGACGGTGACGTGGGGGACGGTGACGGTGACGTGGGGGACGGTGACGTGGGGGATGGTGACTGTGATGTGCGTGACGGTGACGTGGGGGACGGTGACGGTGACATGGGGGACGGTGACGTGGGGGACGGTGACGGTGACGTGGGGGACAGTGACGTTGGGGACGGTGATGGTGACGTGGGTGACGGTGACGTGGGTGACAGTGACGTGGGGGACGGTGATGGTGACGTGGGGGACGGTGACGGTGACGTGGGGACAGTGACGTTGGGGACGGTGACGGTGACGTGGGAGACGGTGACGGTGACGAGGGTGACGGTGACGTGGGGGACGGTAACGGTGACGTGGGGGACGGTGACGGTGACGTGGGGGACGGTGACGTGGGGGACGGTGATGTGGGGGACGGTGACGGTGACGTGGGGGACGGTGACTTGGGGGACGGTGACATGGGGGACGGTGATGGTGACGTGGGGGACGGTGACGGTGACGTAGGGGACGGTGATGTGGGGGACGGTGATGGTGACGTGGGGGACGGTGACGGTGACGGTGACGTGGGGAACAGTGATGTGGGGGACAGTGATGGTGACATGGGGGACGGTGAAGGTGACTTGGGGGACGGTGACAGTGACGTGGGGGACGGTGACATGGGGGACGGTGACGGTGACGTGGGGGACGGTGGCGGTGAAATGGGGGACGGTGACTTGGGGACGGTGACAGTGACGTGGGGGACGTTAGCAGTGACGTGGAGCATGGTGATGTGGGGGATGGTGACATGGGGGACGGTGACAGTGACGTGGGTGACGTTAGCGGTGACGTGGGGGATGGTGACGTGGGCGATGGTGACGTGGGGGACGGTGATGTGGGGGACGTTAGTGGTGACGTGGGGGATGGTGACATGGGGGACGGTGGCGTGGGTGACGGTGACGTGGGGGACGGTGACAGTGACTTGGACGGTGACGTGGGGGACGGTGACGGTGATGTGGGGGATGATGACGGTGACGTGGGGGACGGTGACTTGGGGGACGGTGACGGTGACGTGGGGGACGGTGATGGGGACGGTGATGGTGACGTGGGAGGCGGGTGACGGTGACGGAGACTTGGGGTACGGTGACAGTGACGTGGGGGATGGTGACATGGGGGACGGTGACATGGGGGACGGTGACGGTGACATGGGGGACGGTGGCGGTGACGTGGGGGACGGTGATGTGGGGGACGGTGATGGTGACGTGGGGGACGGTGACGGTGACGGTGACAAGGGGGTCAGTGACAGTGACGTGGGGGACGGTGACATGGGGGACGGTGACATGGGGGACGGTGACGGTGACGTGGGGGACGGTGGCGGTGACATGGGGGACGGTGACGTGGGGGACGGTGACGGTGACGCGGGAGACGGTGACAATGATGTGGGGGATGATGACGGTGACGTGGGGGACGATGACAGTGACGGTAACATGGGGGACGGTGACGGTGACATGGGGGACGGTGACGGTGACGGTGACATGGGGGATGGTGACGTGGCGGACGGTGACGGTGACGGTGACTGTGACGGTGATGTGGGGGCGGTGACGGTGACGTGGGGGACGGTGACGGTGACGTGGGGGACGGTGACGTGGGGGATGGTGACGGTGACGTGGGGGACAGTGACGTGGGGGACGGTGACGTGGGAGAGGGTGATGGTGACGTGGGGAACGGTGACGTGGGGGAGGGTGATGGTGACGTGGGGGACGGTGACGTGGGGGGAGGGTGACAGTGACGTGGGGGACGGTGACGTGGGGGACGGTGACGGTGACGTGGGGGACGGTGATGTGGGGGAGGGTGATGGTGACGTGGGGGACGGTGACATGGGGGAGGGTGATGGTGACGTGGGGGACGGTGATGTGGGGGACGGTGACGTGGGGGAGGGTGATGGTGACATGGGGGACGGTGATGATGACGGTGACGGTGACGTGGGGGACGGTGATGGTGACGGTGACGGTGACATGGGGGACGGTGACGTGGGGGACGGTGACGTGGGGGATGGTGACTGTGATGTGCGTGACGGTGACGTGGGGGACGGTGACGGTGACATGGGGGACGGTGACGTGGGGGACGGTGACGGTGACGTGGGGGACAGTGACGTTGGGGACGGTGATGGTGACGTGGGTGACGGTGACGTGGGTGACAGTGACGTGGGGGACGGTGATGGTGACGTGGGGGACGGTGACGGTGACGTGGGGACAGTGACGTTGGGGACGGTGACGGTGACGTGGGAGACGGTGACGGTGACGAGGGTGACGGTGACGTGGGGGACGGTAACGGTGACGTGGGGGACGGTGACGGTGACGTGGGGGACGGTGACGTGGGGGACGGTGATGTGGGGGACGGTGACGGTGACGTGGGGGACGGTGACTTGGGGGACGGTGACATGGGGGACGGTGATGGTGACGTGGGGGACGGTGACGGTGACGTAGGGGACGGTGATGTGGGGGACGGTGATGGTGACGTGGGGGACGGTGACGGTGACGGTGACGTGGGGAACAGTGATGTGGGGGACAGTGATGGTGACATGGGGGACGGTGAAGGTGACTTGGGGGACGGTGACAGTGACGTGGGGGACGGTGACATGGGGGACGGTGACGGTGACGTGGGGGACGGTGGCGGTGAAATGGGGGACGGTGACTTGGGGACGGTGACAGTGACGTGGGGGACGTTAGCAGTGACGTGGAGCATGGTGATGTGGGGGATGGTGACATGGGGGACGGTGACAGTGACGTGGGTGACGTTAGCGGTGACGTGGGGGATGGTGACGTGGGCGATGGTGACGTGGGGGACGGTGATGTGGGGGACGTTAGTGGTGACGTGGGGGATGGTGACATGGGGGACGGTGGCGTGGGTGACGGTGACGTGGGGGACGGTGACAGTGACTTGGACGGTGACGTGGGGGACGGTGACGGTGATGTGGGGGATGATGACGGTGACGTGGGGGACGGTGACTTGGGGGACGGTGACGGTGACGTGGGGGACGGTGATGGGGACGGTGATGGTGACGTGGGAGGCGGTGACGGTGACGGAGACTTGGGGTACGGTGACAGTGACGTGGGGGATGGTGACATGGGGGACGGTGACATGGGGGACGGTGACGGTGACATGGGGGACGGTGGCGGTGACGTGGGGGACGGTGATGTGGGGGACGGTGATGGTGACGTGGGGGACGGTGACGGTGACGGTGACAAGGGGGTCAGTGACAGTGACGTGGGGGACGGTGACATGGGGGACGGTGACATGGGGGACGGTGACGGTGACGTGGGGGACGGTGGCGGTGACATGGGGGACGGTGACGTGGGGGACGGTGACGGTGACGCGGGAGACGGTGACAATGATGTGGGGGATGATGACGGTGACGTGGGGGACGATGACAGTGACGGTAACATGGGGGACGGTGACGGTGACATGGGGGACGGTGACGGTGACGGTGACATGGGGGATGGTGACGTGGCGGACGGTGACGGTGACGGTGACTGTGACGGTGATGTGGGGGCGGTGACGGTGATGTGGGGGACGGTGACGGTGACGTGGGGGACGGTGACGTGGGGGATGGTGACGGTGACGTGGGGGACAGTGACGTGGGGGACGGTGACGTGGGAGAGGGTGATGGTGACGTGGGGAACGGTGACGTGGGGGAGGGTGATGGTGACGTGGGGGACGGTGACGTGGGGGGAGGGTGACAGTGACGTGGGGGACGGTGACGTGGGGGACGGTGACGGTGACGTGGGGGACGGTGATGTGGGGGAGGGTGATGGTGACGTGGGGGACGGTGACATGGGGGAGGGTGATGGTGACGTGGGGGACGGTGATGTGGGGGACGGTGACGTGGGGGAGGGTGATGGTGACATGGGGGACGGTGATGATGACGGTGACGGTGACGTGGGGGACGGTGATGGTGACGGTGACGGTGACATGGGGGACGGTGACGTGGGGGACGGTGATGGTGACGGTGACGTGGCGGACGGTGATGTGGGTGACGGTGACGTGGGTCACGGTGACGGTGACGTGGGTGACAGTGACGTGGGGACAGGGACGGTGACGTGGGTGATGGTGATGTGGGTGATGGTGACGTGGGTGACGGTGACGTGGGGGACGGTGACGTGGGGGACGGTGATGGTGACGTGGGGGATGGTGACGTGGGGGACGGTCACGTGGGGGACGGTGATGGTGACGTGGGGGACAGTGACGTGGGGGACGGTGACGGTGACGTGGGGGACAGTGACGTGGGGACAGTGACGGTGACGTGGGGGACGGTGATGGTGACGTGGGGGATGGTGACGTGGGGGACGGTGACGTGGGGGACGGTGATGGTGAATTGGGGGACAGTGACGTGGGGAACGGTGACGGTGACGTGGGGGACAGTGACGTAGGGGACGGTGATGGTGACGGTGACGGTGACATGGGGGACGGTGACGTGGGGGACGGTGATGGTGACGGTGACGTGGCGGACGGTGATGTGGGTGACGGTGACGTGGGTCACGGTGGCGGTGACGTGGGTCACGGTGACGTGGGGACAGTGACGGTGACGTGGGTGATGGTGACGTGGGTGACGGTGACGTGGGGGACGGTGATGGTGACGGTGACGGTGACATGGGGGACGGTGACGTGGGGGACGGTGATGTGGGTGACGGTGACGTGGGTCACGGTGGCGGTGACGTGGGTGATGGTGACATGGGTGACGGTGAGGTGGGGACAGTGACGCTGACGGGGACAGTGACGTGGGGGACGGTGGCGTGGGGGATGGTGACGTGGGGGACGGTGGCGTGGGGGATGGTGACGTGGGGGACGGTGACGTGGGGGATGGTGACGTGGGGGACGGTGACGTGGGGGATGGTCACGGTGATGTGGGGGACAGTGACGGTGACGTGGGTGATGGTGACGTGGGTGACGGTGACGTGGGGGACGGTGATGGTGACGGTGACGGTGACATGGGGGACGGTGACGTGGGGGACGGTGATGTGGGTGACGGTGACGTGGGTCACGGTGGCGGTGACGTGGGTGATGGTGACATGGGTGACGGTGACGTGGGGACAGTGACGCTGACGGGGACAGTGACGTGGGGGACGGTGGCGTGGGGGATGGTGACGTGGGGGACGGTGGCGTGGGGGATGGTGACGTGGGGGACGGTGACGTGGGGGATGGTGACGTGGGGGACGGTGACGTGGGGGATGGTCACGGTGATGTGGGGGACAGTGACGGTGACGTGGGGGACTGTGACGGTGACCGGGGGGGATGTTGACGGTGACGTGGGGGACGGTGACGGTGACGTGGGGGACGGTGATGATGACGTGGGGGACGGTGACGGTGACGTGGGTGACAGTCTGACTATGACAGGTTACAATATAATGGAAACAGTCGATGTAAACCTGTCACGCTGTGATTTACACTCTCCTACCAGCGGAGGATTTGCATTGTTAGGTGGGTGTAGTTAGAATATGACAGGTTACAGAGACTGCTCTCACTATAAATGTGGACACATGAATCTATAACAGACACATTTACCAGAAACTGTGAGAATGAATGTTTTTAACAGCTTTGATGTATTCAGCTTACAGGATGAGCTGGGGTCTCTGGGGTAATACAGGTAGCAGACTTGGTGCAAATTAGGAAACGGGCAGCAGAGTTTTGGATGACCTCGAGTTCTGGAGGGTTGAATGTGGGAGACCAGCCAGCGGTGTATTAGAATAGTTAAACCTAGAGGGGACAAAGACTTGAAGGAGGGTTTGAGCAGCAGATGAGCTGAGGCAGGGGCAGAGTTGGGTGATGATATGGAGGTGAGAATAGGAGGTCTTAGTGATGGTGAGAATATGCAGTCAGAAGCTCATCTTGGAGTCAGATATAACAGCAAGTTTGCAAACAGTCTGGATCAGTCTCAGACAGTTGCCAGGGAGAGGGATGGAGTTGGAGTTGGTTCGACCTTGAAGCAGAGTCACACGGACTCGAAACGTTAACTCTGTCTCTCTCCCCGCAGAGGCTGTCAGACCTGCTGAGTTTTCCCACCATTTCCTGTTCTTGTTTCAGATTTCCAGCATCCGCAGGATTTGGCTTTTATCTTAGAGGAGTTGGTGGCTCGGGGACAGAGTTTGGAATGGGGGCTGAAAACGATAGTGTCAGTCTTCCCAATTGGAGGAAATTTCTGGTCATCCGGTACTGGAGGTCGGATAAGCCGTCTGATAAATTAGCAACAGTGGAGGAGTGGAGAGAGGTGGTGGTGAGGTAGAGCTGGGTGTCGTCAGCTTTGCCTTTAGACAATGTCACTGAGGGGCAGCATGTCGATGAGGAATAGGAGGGAGCCAGGGATAGATCCTTGGGGGACAGTGGGGCTAATGGTGCCATTGCAAGTCTTCACTGCCGGATTAGATCAGAATGGAACTAGGTGAGAGCAGGATGATAGAAGTGTTGGAGAGGGATGGTATGACTGCAGACAGGTCAAGATAAACAAGGAGGGAACGTTTACCCTTGTCACAGTCACACAGGACTTTCAAACTTTGGTAAGAGGTGTTTCAGTGTGGGGCAGTGTGGAAATCTGTTCGGAGGGATTCAAACATGGAGTTCTCGGAAAGATGGGAACAGATTTGGGAGGCGATAACACATTCAAGGACTTAGAGTTAGGAAAGGGAGGTTGGAGTTGAGGCTTTAGTTTGCCAAACAGAGAAGGGAAACATTCAGCCCTGGGTTAAGGATGGAGGAGTTGAACAAAGGATCACTTCTACCCAATCTAAAAAGGAAGCTCTTGTTCTCTGCTGCTCTGTCTGGGCAGATATACATGTGACTGGTAGATTGAATAGCCTCCTTCAACAGATTCGAACCTAAATTTCACAGCCTAATATGTCACATCTCAGACAGTATTAGATAAAGCTGACTGACTCCTTTCAATGCTGCATGACTCTGAGCATTAAACTGTCAGGGAGGGGAATGGGCCCCGAGTCACCAAGTTCAGCTGCAAGGGGGGAATTCATGACACAAACACACACTAAACATTTCCAATACAAGGGCTGGGGGCAGTGGGAGAGACAGAGAGATTGTGGGTTGGAGAGAAAGAGGGTCAGACAGAGACAGAGAAGGGAAAAAAGAGGCAAAGGGACAGGGAGAGGGCAATAGTGCAGGGGAGAGTGATACAGGAGAGAGGGAACAGGAAAGGAGCCAGCGGAGCAGAGAGAGGGGGGAGAGAGGGAGAGAGTGATACAGGAGAGAGGGAACAAGAAAGGAGCCAGCGGAGCAGAGAGAGGGGGGAGAGAGGGAGAGAGTGATACAGGAGAGAGGGAAGGGGGAAAGGAGCCAGCGGAGCAGAGAGAGGGGGGAGAGAGGGAGAGAGTGACAGAGTGAGAGAGGGAAGGGGGAAAGGAGCCAGCGGAGCAGAGAGAGGGGGGAGAGAGGGAGAGAGTGACAGAGTGAGAGAGGGAAGGGGGAAAGGAGCCAGCGGAGCAGAGAGAGGGGGGAGAGAGGGAACAGGAAAGGGAAAGAGTGATATAGCGAAAGCAGAAAAGAGAAAACAATGGGAAAGAAATGAAAGTGAGAAAAGAGGGAGAGGGAGAGCGAGAAGGAGATTTCCTAAGTTTTGTGGGAGCTTCACCTCTGGCAAACCACACGTTTCTCCTTAGTCTCTGGGTTAATGTTTCTCACTTTCCCCATCATATCAGCGGAACTTGTGTGATAGTAGCCGTGCGTCCTCTGAGTAACTCTCCAAACGCGCATGGCCTCTTGAACGTTCTCCTTCATTTTTAACAGTGCCCTCAGCCTCCGCTCGGCCTGACATGCTCGGTGTGGACATCTCCCTTTCCGTCACACTGTGCCCCTTCCTCAGCTTTCCCTGAAGACCCTATCTGCCAGGAGTAAGAAGGGAAACTCAGGCCTTGAGAGGGAGGTTCCTGTCTGGATTTGAGGGAGACAGTATCACTGTGATGACACTTTGACAAGCTGCCTCTGTTTATATTCCACCAGATTTCTGTTAGCTTGGCTCAGTGGGTAACACTCTCACCTCTGAGTCCAGTCCACTCCAGGACTTGAACATATAGCCTAGGCTGTCACTTCCTGTACAGTACTGAGGGACAGTGATGTTAATCGAAGGTCCTGTTTCTCTATTTAAAGATCCATGGCTCTACTTAAAGAAGAGATAGGCTCTCTGGGTTCCTTACCCAACATTCATCCTTCAACCGACACCTCTGACAACAGATTGACCTGTTAGTGCTCTTCGTTACTCTTAACGGGATCTTGCTGTGTACATATTGGCTGCCTCGTTTTCTACAGGACTTCGAAAGCAACGAACCATGAGGTCATTTGGGATGTACTGAAAATGTGAAAGGTGCAAAATAAATGCAAGTTCTTTCAGTCCTCTTGACTGAGTGTCTCGCTCAGAGGGATAGTCACCCACGGGGCTGTGGGTCAGGAGTCACATGTAGGCCAGGCTAGGTAAGGAGGGCAGATTCCCTTCCCTAAAGATAAAGCTAGATAGGTTTGAATACAATCTGATAGTTTGACCATCACCATTACTGAGAATATTTATCTTTTTAAATTGCAGATTTATGTAATTAATTTGTAGATTTTCCACAGTAGTTTAGGGAACGATTTTACTTATTAGTACTGGGCCCCATGCATGGGGCTGGGTAAGAGAGCAGAGAGGAACAGTGGGGTGGGTTTGGGCTGTATAACGGTTGGGACCCTGTCCCGATACTGTCTATCGTAGCTGGGAATTAATCATTCCTGTGGCTGCCTTTATTAATCAGGGAATTGAGGCTGAACGGGACAGAGACCTACTTGCATCGAGATTCCTTTAAATGCTTTCCTTACAGCTGAACCTGAAAAAAAAGAGACACTCATTTAGTCCAAGGGGTTTTTACGATGATTTGTATTAATCACCATCATTCTGAACAGGCAGCACACTTCCACCGGCCTTACCCCACGTTTTCCAGGGGCCGGGGGTGGTTATTCTCTTTAATGTTGTTCGATCCTCACTGATTATCCTCCAGTGTAAGACATAGACAGTTTGCTGGTCTATTGGTCCCAGCCACTGTGCCTCCTGCAACCTTTCCCCTTCTGTAGCACCCCGTACCCTGCCCCATGGGGCCTTGCTTGTAGACCTGGCTGTCAAGCCTGTGTCCCGGCCAGCACAGCCCAGCAGGAGTGTGGCTGCTGGACGTTCTGCTGTTGGTCTGTCACTGACCCTCTTTCAGCTCCTCTCACTTCTGTTCTGTTGGGATAAATGGTGATTCTGTCTCCCGCTTTTTACAGTTGGCCATGGTTTGCTGAGCTATCGCTCTCTTCCCAGAGTCAGAAGGTTATTGTTTTCAACCCCCTCCCCGCTGCTACCCACCCTGCTGCCCCCTATCTCAGCCAGTTACTCCTCTCTGGCTAACAGGACAATCTCACCCCTCCCCACCCACTGAAATCAAGGGCAGGAACTTCCCTTTGTCACGTGGGCTCAGGAGCAGCCACAGGACAATCTGCTGCCCGTGATGGGGCCCTGACCTTGATTCCACGCTCGCCGCTCAATTACCGGCCAGAGAGCGTGAAATGTGCACTGAGAACCTCAGCGCTGTCTGGGTGGGGGGAGAGCGAGCACGGACCCCCTGGCTGGCCGGTTAACCCCAACGCTGTCTGGGTGGGGGGAGAGCGAGCACGGACCCCCTGGCTGGCCGGTTAACCTCAGCGCTGTCTGGGTGGGAGGAGAGCGAGCACGGACCCCCCTGGCTGGCCGGTTAACCCCAGCGCTGTCTGGGTGGGAGGTGGGGGGTGGGGGGAGAGCGAGCGCTGGAGTCTGTACGCACACGGAGGATCGCAGACTGACAGCTCCCTGAAGACACAGAGCTGCCTCCGGGAGCCACAGCTTTTCAAAATGAAAAATAAAGATGTTAAAATGAGATGAACATGTAACTCAGTCACACGAAGAGGGACATGATAAAAATGATATTTAAGAATAGTTTGTGTTTGCCGTTAGAAACCTCATCCTGCCTGTGGATGAGCTTTCACAAAAAATGCAAAGGCTGCCTGTAAGGTTGGATGGGCAGCGGAAAATAGGGGTTAATTATTGGTTAATGACCTCAATAAGCCTCCTTGTTGTTGGCGGGCGCACTGCCCACTCTTACACACACCCACCGATTGAAATATCACAGGAGCGGGCGGTGATGTGGAGATGCTGGCCTGATGTCGTTGCACACTATTTCACACTCGCACACTCAGCTGAAAATCCTGGCCCAGGGGTCAGCTCTGTTACTCCTGCGGACAGAGGTTGGAGCTTCAAACCCCACTTCAAGGCTTACACACAAAAATGAAACCGACAATTCACTGAGGGAACCATGAAGCTGCATTTTGGATGAAGCATGAAACTGAGGCCGTATCTGCGTCCCTCCCAGGTGAATGTCAAAGATTCCATGAGACTATTATAGAGAAGAGCAGGGGAGCTGCCCTGCCCAATACTCACCCTCTCAATCAGCATCATTAAAAATATGATCATTATCACGTGGTGTTTGTGGGATCTTGCTGTGCACAAACTGGCTGCCACATTTGCTACATTACAACAGTAACCACATTTCAAAAGTTCAGTCTCAGCTGGAGGATGGCAATCAGTTCCGGGCATCACACTTTACAAAGCACACGAGAGTTTGCAGGAAAGATTCCTGAGAATGGTTCCTGGGAAGTGGAACTTCAGTTATGTGGATGGCCTGGAGACATTGGGATTGTTTTCCCTGGAGAGGGGAAGGTTGAGAGGAGATTTGATAGAGATATTCAAAATCATGAGGGGTCTGGCCAGAGTAGGTAGGGAGGAGCTGTTCCCATTAACAGAAGGATCGAGAACCAGAGGGCACAGATTGAAGGTCATTGGTAAAAGAAGCAACTGAGGGATGGGGAGAAACTTTCTCAGACAGCAAGTGGTGAGGATATGGAACGCACTGCCCAAGAGTGTGCTGGAGACAGGATCAAATGAGGCTTTCAAAAGGGAATTGAATTATTATCTGAGAAAGAGAAAACTTGCAGGGATATGAGGGACAAGCAGGGGATTGGCATTAGGTGAATTGCCTCTTCAGAGAGCCAGCATGGATGCAACAGGCTGAATGGCCTCCTTCTACGCTGTCACCATTCAATGATTCTAAGTACGTCATTGTCTGTAAAGTGCTTTGGGCTGTTGTGTGGTTGTTAACATACAAACATATGAATTAGGAGCAGGAGTAGGCCACTCGGCCCCTCGAGTCTGCTCTGCCATTCAATATGATCAAGGCTGATCTGATTGTGGCCTCACTTCCACATTTCACCTACCCCCCCACCCCGGTAACCTTGGACTCCCTCATTATTCAGGAATCTGTCTGACTCTGCCTTTGAAATATTCATTGACCCTGCCTTCACTGCTCTCCAGGGAAGAGAGTTCCAGGACTCACGACCTCTAACAGAAGAAAATTATTCTCATCTCCGTCTTAAATGGGAGACGCCTTCTTATTAAGCTGTGTGCCCTGGTTCTATTCTCCCCCACTCCCCCACCAGGGGAAAGGGTCTTTCAGCATCCACCCTGTCAAGTCCCCTCCGACTCCTTATGTCCTGTTCACAGCTTACTTTCCTACTACCTTTGTGTCATCAGCAACTGTGGCAACAGTACATTCGGTCCCTTCATCCAAGAGGCCTTTTGAGAGGATAGGAGGGTCAGATGAAAAGTGACATGCCTGAACAAGGCTGCTAATTTGTTTATATACCACAGTAGATCATTCCACCCATTGTGTAGAGCTGGTTCAAGGGGAGAGTGATCATTTGATCAATAGAGACTCATTTTTGGAGCTGTGTTAAGGTTGAAGCTGATTTAATTTCTGGCTGCACTCCTGACCAAAGAGCAGCAAGACAATGAGGCCACTCTGCTCGGAAAATATAAAGAAAGGTGTAAGGAGCAGGCTGGGCAAACCACCCTAACAGCCCATGATGTGGATGTGGGAGACACCCCACCAGTAAAACAGAAGCCCTATGGGCTGTGCACCGACAAGAGGGCTCAGATCACCAGCAAATCCACTACCTTCTGGATAATAATGATTATTGAGCTGAGCTGGAGTGGGAGCTCTCTCATTGCACTGCTCCTGAAGCTGGACAGATAAAAACAGTTCTGCATCGACTACCAGAAAGTAAACTCGGTAACCGGGGTTAACTCCTGCAGGATTGTGTAGACAAGGTGACCCACTCGGTAACCGGGATTAACTCCTGCAGGATTGTGTAGACAAGGTGACCCACTCAGTGACCGGGGTTAACTCCTGCAGGATTGTGTAGACAAGGTGACCCACTCAGTGACCGGGGTTAACTCCTGGAGGATTGTGTAGACAAGGTGACCCACTCAGTGACCGGGGTTAACTCCTGCAGGATTGTGTAGACAAGGTGACCCACTCGGTAACCGGGGTTAACTCCTGCAGGATTGTGTAGACAAGGTGACCCACTCGGTGACCGGGGTTAACTCCTGCAGGATTGTGTAGACAAGGTGATCCACTCGGTAACCGGGGTTAACTCCTGCAGGATTGTGTAGACAAGGTGATCCACTCAGTAACCGGGGTTAACTCCTGCAGGATTGTGTAGACAAGGTGATCCACTCGGTAACCGGGGTTAACTCCTGCAGGATTGTGTAGACAAGGTGACCCACTCGGTAACCGGGGTTAACTCCTGCAGGATTGTGTAGACAAGGTGACCCACTCGGTAACCGGGGTTAACTCCTGCAGGATTGTGTAGACAAGGTGACCCACTCGGTAACCGGGGTTAACTCCTGCAGGATTGTGTAGACAAGGTGACCCACTCGGTAACCGGGGTTAACTCCTGGAGGATTGTGTAGACAAGGTGACCCACTCGGTAACCGGGGTTAACTCCTGGAGGATTGTGTAGACAAGGTGACCCACTCGGTAACCGGGGTTAACTCCTGGAGGATTGTGTAGACAAGGTGACCCACTCGGTAACCGGGATTAACTCCTGCAGGATTGTGTAGACAAGGTGACCCACTCGGTAACCGGGGTTAACTCCTGCAGGATTGTGTAGACAAGGTGACCCACTCGGTAACCGGGGTTAACTCCTGCAGGATTGTGTAGACAAGGTGACCCACTCGGTAACCGGGGTTAACTCCTGGAGGATTGTGTAGACAAGGTGACCCACTCGGTAACCGGGGTTAACTCCTGCAGGATTGTGTAGACAAGGTGACCCACTCGGTAACCGGGGTTAACTCCTGCAGGATTGTGTAGACAAGGTGACCCACTCGGTAACCGGGGTTAACTCCTGCAGGATTGTGTAGACAAGGTGACCCACTCGGTAACCGGGGTTAACTCCTGCAGGATTGTGTAGACAAGGTGACCCACTCGGTGACCGGGGTTAACTCCTGCAGGATTGTGTAGACAAGGTGACCCACTCGGTGACCGGGATTAACTCCTGCAGGATTGTGTAGACAAGGTGACCCACTCGGTGACCGGGGTTAACTCCTGGAGGATTGTGTAGACAAGGTGACCCACTCGGTGACCGGGGTTAACTCCTGGAGGATTGTGTAGACAAGGTGACCCACTCGGTAACCGGGGTTAACTCCTGGTGGATTGTGTAGACAAGGTGACCCACTCGGTAACCGGGGTTAACTCCTGGAGGATTGTGTAGACAAGGTGACCCACTCGGCATACGTGAGCTAAACTGGCCTTTTAAAAAGCCTGGCCAAGTCCCCATGACTGTCAGGGTGAGAGACGTCTAGTCCCTTGTCACCCCGGATCGTCTGTTCCATGTAAGCTCTTGCCCTTTGGCCTTAAAAATGTTCCAGCAACCTTTCAGAGGTTGACAAACCAGGTGGTAGCTGGATTCAGCAATTGTGCCGTGTACCTGGATGACTCGATCGTTTTACTGTGACACCTGGAGTGAGCACAAACCACTTGGGGACAGTGTTCCAGGGTCTGAAAAGGGCAAACCTTGTAGTGAACTTGGTAAAAGCAGGGTGGCTTACCAGGGGCATGTAGAGGGACAGGGAAATGTGTTACCCCTTGAAGTCAAATTACCTCCCTTAGATCATTTCCCTGCTCCCAAAACCCAGAGGGGATTGAAGTGTTTTCTGGGGGTGCGTGGGGTTTGAGTGAATGTTTGTCCCAGGTTAGCACCCTAACCACCACACTAACAGAGGTACTAAAGGCACACCAAGATTCTGATACACATTTGGAAGCCCTTTTGGTAAAGGAGCAGGTACTAGCTGCCCCAGGCTTCAGTAAAGTGGCCATTGTTCCAGCGATCTGAGGGTGGGAGCCGTCCTACTCCAGGGGGGTGTTTCCGGGTTCCAGCATCCAATTAGCTATGTTTCCAAACAGCTCAACAAACACCCGAAAAGGTACTCCACAGTCAAGAAAAAAACCCTGGGTCTCCTTCTAGCTGTCCAGCATTTGGAAATCGATGTTGGCCAAGGGAACCAAGAGGCCCTTGTACCCAGAGACCACAATTCTTTGAAATTTCTAGGAAAGTTCAAGAGGTCGTTCTGCTGGAATTTGCTCTTACAGCCCTTTAAGCTAAAACTTACCCACATTGTGGGAAAGTATAATGTTATACTGATGCCCTATCCTGAATTGAAACCCTCAGAATGCAGCAGGGAACTGACATTGCACTCACTAACTGTGTTTGATGTTCAACTGTGAATGTGAATAAATGCATTCCTCTTTACTTATTTTCTTTTGCAAGTACACATATTTATAAAAAAAGGAATTAGAATTAATTTATTTCCTAGAGGTCGGAAGGAATGTCATGTCCATAAGACATTGTAGGAATGATAGTTTTGCGAAATTTAGGACTGTAGCTTTAAGGATAATCCTGTGTTGTAAGATCACATGATCTGTGCAAACCAATGGGTTAGCAGCATGGGGAACCTCTGGGAGGGAGTTCTTCATTAGTTATAGAGTTTGATGTACACCTATAGTTGCTGCTGCTGTCTGTAAAATAAATTAAATATGTCCACCAAGAAAAGTTGTCTGGAAAATCAACTCAATAACAAACTGGTGATGAGGATAAATCAGATCCGGTACTGTCCCTCACCCAGCGATTGTGAGTATCTAAGTTCATTAACAAGAAAGGAAGATATACTCATCTGAGTTGTCACAGTTTGGCAGAATCAATCCCTTTGAGCCAGCCACAAATGACTGGTCTCAATATATAGAAGGTCTTGGGTTCTTCTTTCAAGCCAACAAAATCATGGAGGAGAAAGAGCAGAAAGCAATTCTCCTGAGTATTTGTGGGAACAAAACCTACAGTTTAATTCAAAATTTGATGGCCCCCAGTACCACAGATTCGGAGCCGTCAGTGAATTAGTCGACCTTGTTAAGGGACATTTCTAACCCAAGCCCTCAGTCACAATGTTGAGGTTCAGGTTTAATTCACAGAAAAGAGCCTTGGGAGAGACCATTGCTACCTATGCGGTGAAATTAAGACAGATAACAGAATATTGTGATTTCGGTGAAACCCTGAATAACATGCTCGGGGTTTGTTTAGTATGTGGCGTGCAGGAGGATGCTATTCAGCTAAGATTGCTGGCTGAAGTGGATCTTGATTTTAAGAATGTGTTAGAAATAGCGCTTGCGATGGATAGCACTGTAAGGGATGCACAAGCAATTCAAGGTGTGCACCAAGGTGCCGTTCTCCTGGTCGGGTGGGAACAGACTGTTGAAAAGGGTGCAAAAGGCCAGGACTCCACTGCAAAGCACAGCCCCCGCTAACCGGAAACTTAGAGGAAACAGCTTAGCAGCAAAAGTGAAAACAAATTTTTATTGACGTGGAAACAATCATCCACTTAACCATTGACAATCTGAAAAGGGAGAGTGTTATTGTTGTCACAGAAGTGGACACATGTTGAAACATTGCAAAGCAAGATTTAAAGAGGCTTCCAGGAAACAATCCAAGTCCAATGAAGTCTATAGTGTGGAAGAGCCAGAAACAACCAACTCTGACATTCATTCATTATGCAACATGGAAGTTGGGAAGACAGAGCCAATTATTGTCACATTGCAAGTGAACGGTAAATCCTTAAAAATGGAAGTAGACACGGGTGCTTCTCCCACTAGAACAGGAGAACACACTTTCAGTTATTTAAGTAAAGGTGCTCAACGCTTACATTTGGAACAAACATCTGCCAAATGGAAAATATACACAGCCGAAGAAATCCAGGTAAAAGGTATCACCAGAGTAACTATTCATTATAGACACCAATCGGCACAACCACCCATGATGGTTTTAGAAGGTAGCGGACCAAGCCTTCTACCAAACTGGAGTCAATGGGAATCAGGGGGGAAACTCTCCGCTGGTTGGAGTCATACCCAGCACAAAGGAAGATGGTTGTGGTTGTTGGAGGTCAGTCATCTCAGCTCCAGGACATCACTGCAGGAGTTCCTCAGGGTAGTGTCCTAGACCCAACCATCTTCAGCTGCTTCATCAATAACCTTCCTTCCATCATAAGGTCAGAAGTGGGGATGTTCGCTGATGATTGCACAATGTTCAGCACCATTCGCAACTCCTCAGATACTGAAGCAGTCCATGTCCAAATGCAGCAAGACCTGGACAATATCCAGGCTTGGGCTGACAAGTGGCAAGTAACATTCACACCACACAAGTGTCAGTCAATGATCATCTCCAACAAGAGAGAATCCAACCATCGTCCCTTGACATTCAATAGCATTACCCTCACTGAATCCCCCACTATCAACATCCTGGGGGTTACCATTGACCAGAAACTGAACTGGACTAGCCATATAAATACTGTGGCTACAAGAGCAGGTCAGAGGCTGGGAATCCTGCAGTGAGTAACTCATCTCCCTGACTCCCCAAATCCTGTCCACCATCTACAAGGTACAAGTCAGGAGTGAGATGGAATACTCTCCACTTGCCTGGATGAGTGCAGCTCCCACAACACTCAAGAAGCTCGACACCATCCAGGACAAAGCAGCCCCGCTTGTTTGGCACCCCATCCACAAACATTCACTCCCCCCACCACCGACGCACAGTAGCAGCAGTGTGTGTACCATCTACAAGATGCACTGCAGGAACTCACCAAGGCTGCTTAGACAGCACCTTCCAAACCCACGACCACTACCACCTAGAAGGACAAGGGCAGCAGATAGATGGGAACACCACCACCTGGAAGTTCCCCTCCAAGTCACTCACCATGCTGACTTGGAAATATATCACCGTTCCTTCACTGTCGCTGGGTCAAAATCCTGGAACTCCTTCCCTAACAGCACTGTGGGTGTACCTACACCACATGGACTGCAGCGATTCAAGAAGGCAGCTCACCACCACCTTCTCAAGGGCAATTAGGGATGGGCAATAAATGCTGGGCCCAGTCAGCGATGCCCACATCCCATGAATGAATAAAAATAAGGTTGCAATTGGTTGAGGGAAATGAACATTGATTGGCCAGTGAGACTTCAAAAGGAAGCAGGAAGAGTTCCTGTGTTGGAAAAGGAACAAGGCAAGGTCCTTCAGGAAGAGCCTGGAGAGTCCAAGGACCACAGCTGGGTGACAAAGGAGAGTGTAGCCATTCAACAACCTGAAGAAATGAAGACCGCCTTAAACAACAACGTGTAGGAACAGCTGAAGAAACTCAAGGAGGCTCTGCTGATTGACAGAATTCAAGATGAAGAGAGTGAGCTTTACAAAGAAAAGGAAAATCTCTGAAAGAGCTTCACACAGGAACAAGCACCCCTCAGGTCAAAGTTTGTACCTCTGGAAAATGACAAAGGGAAACCAGAAGAATTGAACACCTCTCTGAACCAACTGAAGAACCAGTTGGCAGAGAAGACCCAGCAACGGTCAAGGTCCCAGGAGGAAGAACAGACACAAGGAGACAGGAGAGCTGAAGAATCACATGAATTAATCTCAAGAGGCTTTGACAGCAAAAGGCTTGGAATTTTCCAAGATGCAAGTGGATAATGAAATCATGGGGAGCTGAACTATTAAACGCAGACAAGTTGAAATTGCATCGGAGAGAAGCCTGGCTGACAGTGAAGTCAAAAAGAAGACAGACTAACTTCTGTGGTAGAAAGAAGACACGTAGACAGAGGACGCAGAATTACTGATGAGGCACTGTCTTCGAACAAGACTAAACCTGGTACTTCCCAGTTTGGAGGGGAAGGTGGGGAAAAGTCAAGAGAACCAAAAAGCGACTCATGATTTGCATGGTTGTGAGTGAGAATTTCCTGTTGGAGAAGCAGTATATGTCGATGGAAGACTGAAGTGGTTACCTGGTACAGTAAGCTCTGTGACCGGACCATTATCGTACCATGTGGAAGTGGAGGGTCAGATCAGCTGTAAACATGTGGATCATTTAAGAAAACGGGAGATACCCCAACAAAACGATTCTCCACCTGTAACCATTGCTGAACCTGTGGTTCCTCTTGAAGTTGCTGAACTAAGGACAGAGGAGCCCGATGTCTCTGTCGGGAGTGGACGACACTGAACTGCCTGTACCTAATGAGGTACCTGATGTTATTGCGGTTCCAGAGAATGTGTTTCCTGATAAAGAATCAGAAATTGTGGAGCTGCAACATTCCACACGGATCAGAAAGACTGAACTTCTTCTTTCATGACCTGTGTAAATATTGTGATGTCATGAGATAAATATCCTTGCAAACACAAAATGTACAGAAAAGTTAAAGGGGAGAGGAATGTAGTAATTATAGGTTTGAGAAACGTAGGACTGTAGCTTTAAGAATAATCTAAGCTTGTAAGATCACATGATCTGTGTAAACCAATGGGCTAAAAGGTAGAGATAAAACAATGAATGGAAATACATTTAAAAATAATGGATATAGATGGGAAAAGAAAAAAAAAGAAAAAAATATATATTTAAAAAATTTAGAAAAAAGGGGGATCGGAAAAGGGGTGGGGATAGAGGAGGGAGGTCACGACCTAAAGTTGTTGAACTCAATATTCAGACCAGAAGGCTGTAAGGTGCCTAGTCGGAAGATGAGGTGCTGTTCCTCCAGTTTGCGTTGGGCTTCACTGGAACAATGCAGCAAGCCAAGGACAGACATGTGGGCAAGAGAGCAGGGTGGAGTGTTAAAATGGCAAGCGACAGGGAGGTTTGGATCATTCTTGCGGACAGACCGCAGGTGTTCTGCAAAGCGGTCGCCCAGTTTACGTTTGGTCTCTCCAATGTAGAGGAGACCACATTGGGAGCAACGAATGCAGTAGACTAAGTTGGGGGAAATGCAAGTGAAGCACTGCTTAACTTGAAAGGAGTGTTTGATCCCTTGGACCTAGTTACTGTTAGGGTTGGAAGAAGGTGAGTTTTAGTCCAGCCTTAAAATGGAGCTCACTCAGGCTCTGCTTGTAACTGCAACTAGTTAATTAAGTAACTGGCTTAATCAGGTTTTCAGAGGCTACGTTCAGAGAGTATAAACATAAGCTATCTTATAGTGCTGACTTTGTCTGCACAGGAGTGCTGTTTTGGGCTGCAGTAGAGTGCTTCATTTGGAGTTTGGTGACTGAGGGAGTTCGGGGAGGAGGTGCTCCTTTTCCTTTCTACCTTTCCTCAGAAAGAAGAGCAGCGGCCTTGGTAAGTAGGACCTGGTGAGTAAATTAGAAGAGTGTAATATTTTTAAACAAGTTGCTATATTTGGATTTAACTGAGAAGCACCAGGAATAAGGGAAATTTAGGACCAATATAATAAAGTAGTATAAGTAATCCAAGAATAAATTTAACATAAGGGAAGCAGAGATAAGACTAGCTGAGTGGAATGCGTGTCCTATAATATGTGAGAAGTCATGGATGCTATCAGTATCCTAGATGACCACATGTGAAGGAAGTGCTGCCAGCTGCAGGAATTTGAGCCCTGGGTTTCAGAGCTCGAGCAGCAGCTGGAGTCACTGTGGAACATCTGGGAGGCAGAGAGCTATGTGGAGAGCACGTTCAGAGAGGTGGTCATACCTCAGCTTAAGGGGTCAGGGAGAAGGTAACGATCTAAATCATGGTTACTATCATGTATGTGAATGCAGGGAGTATAGTAAATAAAATTGGAGAGTTACAGGCGCAGATTGCCATGTGGAAATATGATGTTGTGGCAATAACAGAGACCTGGCTCAAGGAAGAGCAGAACTGGGTGTTAAATATTCCAGGGTACGAGGTGTTCTGAAAGGATAAGAAAGGAAGAGGGGTGGTGCTATTGGTTAAGGAGAGCACTGCAGTGCTGGAGAAAGAGGATGTCCCAGAGGGTTCAAGGACAGAATCAATTTGGCTAGGACTAAGGAACAAAAAGGGTGTGATTACATTGCTCGGTGTAGGCTATAGGCCGGCAACTAGCGAGAACAACAAATCTGCAGGGAAATTACAGAGAGATGCAAACATTGTAGAGTAGTTATGGGGGACTTTAATTACCTGAATGTAGACTGGTTCAGTGGTAGTGAAAAGGGCGGAGAGGAGAAAAAGTTCCTAGATTGTGTTCAGGAGAATTTTCTACAGTATGTTTCCAATCCAACAAGAAAAGACGCACTGTTGGACCTGGTTCTTGGAAATAAGGTGGATTAAGTAGATCAAGTGTCAGTGGGGAACATTTAGGAGACAGTGATCATTGTATTGTTCGTTTTAGGGTGATGATAGAAAAGGACGATAGGCAATCCAGAGTAAGAATAATTAACTGGACAAGAGCTGACTTCGATGGGGCAGGAATGGAGCTGGGCCAGATACACTGGAAGGATTAGCAGGAAAAACTAACTGAACTATGGGCTACCTTCAAAAAAGAATTGGTTCGGGCACAGTCAAGGTATACTCCATTGAAAGGGAAAGGTAGGGCAAACAAATCCAGAGCTCCCTGGATGAAAAAGGAGATAGAAATTAAGATAAGGAAGAAAAAGTGTGCTTATGGCAGGTGTCAGGTAGAAAATACAATTGAGAACCAAGTGGAAAACAGAAGGTTCAGAGTGGATGTGAAAAAGCATATTAGGGAAACGAAGAGGGATTATGAGAAAAGACTGGCAGCCAACATAAAGGGGAATCCCAAAGTCTTCTATAGGCATATAAATAGTAAAAGGGTGGTCAAAGGAAGAGGAGGGCCAATTAGGGACCTAAAAGGGAATTTACACATGGACGAAGGGGCCATGACTGAGGTATTAACTTAATACTTTGCAGTTGCCTTTACCAAGGAGGTAGATGTTACCCAGACCATGGTGACAGACGAGTAAACTCTTGACACTAGAAGGGTTCAATATTGATAAGGAGGAAATGTTGAATAGACTGTTGGTATTTAAAAGTTGACTAGGCACCAGGTCAGATGAGATGCATCTAAAGATATTAAAGGAAATGAGAGTAGAAATTGCAGAGGCACTGGCCATAATCTTTCAGTCTTCCTTAGACTCAGGGGTGGTACCAGAGGACTGAGAATTGCAAACATTATGCCCTTGTTCAAAAAAGGCTGTAAGGATAAGCCCTGCAATTACAGAGCAGGCAGTTTAACTTCAGTGGACAAGATTCTAGAAACGATTATTCAGGATAGAATTAATAGTCGCATGGAAAAATATGGGTTGATAAGGAATAACCAGCATGGATTTTTAAAGGGGAAATCATGTTTAACTAACCTGCTGGAGTTTTTTGAAGAGGTAACAGAAAAGGTAATGCTGTCAATGTGCACATGGACTTCCAAAAGGCATTTGATACAGTGCCACACAACAGACTTGTGAGAAAAGTTATTGCTCATGGAATAAAAGGGACAGTAGCAACTGGATACAAAATTGGCTGAAAAATAGGAAGCAGAGAGTAATGGTCAATGGATGTTTTTCAAGCTGGAGGAAGGTTTGTAGTGGAGTTCCCAGGAGTTGGTATTGGGATCCTTATTTTTCCTGGTATATATTAATGATCAAGATCTTTGTGTGCAGGGGACAATGTTTGCGGATGATACAAAGCTTGGGAGTATTGTGAACTGTGAGGAGGAAGGTGTGGAACTTCAAAAGAACATAGACAAGTTGGTGGAGTGGACAGATAGGTACAGAGAAGTTCAGTGAGGTGATGCATTTTGGCAGGAAGAACATGGACAGAATATAAAATAAGGGGTGAAATTTTGAAGGGGGTGCAGGAGCAGAAAGACCTGGATGTTTGTGTGAATACATTATTGAAGGTGGCAGGACAGGCAGAGAGAGTACTTAATAAAGCACATAATATCTTGAGCTTTATTAATAGGGGCATAGAGTACAAGAGCAAGGAGGTTATGCTGAATTTATGTAAGACACTTGATAGATCTCAGCTGCAGTATTGTGTACAGTTCTGGGCGCCACATTATTGTAAGGATGTGAACACACTGGAGAGAGTGCAGAAGAGGTTTACAAGAATGGTTCCAGGGATGAGAAACTTCAGTTACAATGATGGATTGGAGAGGTTGGGACTGTTCTCCTTGGAGAGAAGGCGGCTAAGAGGAGATTTGATAGAGATGTTCAAAACCACAAGGGGGCTGGACAGAGCAGATCGGGAGAAGCTGTTTCCTCTCATAAAAGGATCAGGAATGAGAGGGATCAGATTTAAAGTATTTGCGAAAGAAGCAAATGTGACGTGAGAAAAAAACTTTTTCACATGAATGATTTGGGTCTGGAATGCACTGCCTGGCAGTGTGATGGAAGCTGGTTCAATCGAGGCATTCAAGAGGGCAATAGATGATTATTTGAATAGAGACAATGCGCAGGGGTATGGGGAAAAGGCAGGGCAATGGCACTAGGTCATAATGCTCATTTGGAGAGCCGGTGCAGACATGATGGGCCGAATTACCACCTCCTGTGCCGTTAAAATTCTGAGATTATTATTCTGAGTACGCCACCCTTTCTTGTAATATGCTGAGTGTGCCGCACTCGGAGTTTTTACCGTATTCTCCTGTGTCAGAGTCTGAATAATTAATGTTATATCCTGTGTTTAACGCGCTGCTTTATTACCCTAATACCCTGACTGTACCGCACGCAGATGTATTACCGTATTACACTGAGTGTTCCGCTGTCTGATTTAGTACCGTATTACACTGAGTGTGCTGCACTAAAGTTTATTACCATATCAGCCAGTGTGTGCCGCACTCTGGTTCATTACCGTATTACCCTGAGTGTGCCACACTATGGTTTATTACCGTATTACACTGTGTGTGCCGCACTATGGTTTATTACTGTATTACCCTGTGTGTGCTGCACTCTGGTTTATTACCATATTACACTGTGTGTCCCGCACACTGGTTCATTACCATGTTACCCTATGTGTGCCGCACTCTGGTTTATTACCGTATTACACTGTGTGTGCCGCACTCTGGTTTATTACCATGTTACCCTGTGTGTGCCGCACTCTGGTTTATTACCGTGTTACCCTGTGTGTGCCGCACTCTGGTTTATTACCGTATTACCCTGTGTGAGCTGCACTCTGGTTTATTACCGTATTACCCTGTGTGAGCTGCACTCTGGTTTATTACCGTATTACACTGTGTGAGCTGCACTTTGGTTTATTACCGTATTACCCTGTGTGAGCTGCACTCTGGTTTATTACCGTATGACCCTGTGAGTGCCACAGTCACTTTTATAACCGTATTACCCGGTGTGTTAGCTGCACTCTGGTTTATTACCGTATTGCCCTGTGTGAGCCGCACTCTGGTGTATTACCGTGTAACACTGTGTCTGCGGCACTCTGGTTTATTACCGTATTGCCCTGTGTGAGCTGCACCCTGGTTTATTACCGTGTTACCCTGTGTGAGCCGCACTCTTGTTTATTACCGTGTTACCCAGTATGTGCCGCACTCTGGTTTATTACCGTGTTACCCTGTGTGAGCCGCACTCTGGTTTATTACCGTGTTACCCTGTGTGTGTCGCACTCTGGTTTATTACCGTGTTACCCTGCGTGTGCTGCACTCTGGTTTATTACCGTATTACCCTGTGTGTGCTACACTCTGTTTTATAACCGTATTACCCAGTGTGTGCCGCACTCTGGTTTATTACCGTATTACAGTGTGTGTGCCGCTCTCTGGTTTATTACTGTATTACACTCTGTGTGCCACACTCTTGTTTATTACCGTATTACCCTGTGTGTGCCGCACTCTTGTTTATTACCGTATTTCCATGTTTGAGCCGCACTCTGGTTTATTACCGTGTAACACTGTGTCTGCGGCACTCTGGTTTATTACCGTGTTCCCTGTGTGAGCTGCACTCTGCTTTATTACCGTGTTAGCCTGTGTGAGCCGCACTCTAGTTTATTACCATATTACCCTGTGTTAGCCGCACTCTGGTTTATTACCGTATTACCCTGTGTGTACTGTACTCTGGTTTATTACCGTATTACCCAGTGTGTGCCGCATTCTGGTTTATTTCCGTATTACCCTGTGTGACCCGCACTCTGGTTTTTTACCGTGTTACTCTGGTTTTTTTCCGTATTTCCGTAAACCATTATTTCCCACTTATTTCCGTAAACCATTCTGGTTTATTACCATATTACCCTGTGTGTGCCGCACTCTGGTTTATTACATTATTACCCTAGGTGAGCCACACTCTAGATTATTACCGTATTACCCTTTGTTAGCCGAACCCTGGATTATTACCGTATTACCCTGTGTGTGCCGCACTCTGGATTATTACCGTATTACCCAGTGTGTGCAGCACTCTTGATTATTACCGTATTACCCAGTGTGTGCCGCACTTTGGTTTATTACCGTGTTACCCTGTGTGTGCCGCACTCTGGTTTATTACCGTGTTACCCTGTGTGTGCCGCACTCTGGTTTTTTACCGTGTTACTCTGGTTTTTTTCCGTATTTCCGTAAACCATTATTTCCCACTTATTTCCGTAAACCATTCTGGTTTATTACCGTATTACCCTGTGTGTGCCGCACTCTGGTTTATTACATTATTACCCTATGTGAGCCACACTCTAGATTATTACCGTATTACCCTTTGTTAGCCGAACCCTGGATTATTACCGTATTACCCTGTGTGTGCCGCACTCTGGATTATTACCGTATTACCCAGTGTGTGCAGCACTCTTGATTATTACCATATTACCCTGTGTGTGCCACACTCTGGTTTATTACCGTATTACCCTGTGTGTGCCGCACTCTGGTTTATTACCGTGTTACCCTGCATGTGCTGCATTCTGGTTTATTACCATATTACACTGTGTGTCCCACACTCTCTTTTATTACCGTATTACCCGGTGTGTGCTGCACTCTGGATTATTACCGTATTACCCTGTGTGAGCTGCACTCTGGTTTATTACCGTATTACACTGTGTGAGCTGCACTCTGGTTTATTACCGTATTACCCTGTGTGAGCTGCACTCTGGTTTATTACCGTATGACCCTGTGTGTGCCACACTCACTTTTATAACCGTATTACCCGGTGTGTTAGCTGCACTCTGGTTTATTACCGTATTACCCTGTGTGTGCCGCACTCTGGTTTATTACCGTATTACCCTGTGTGTGCCGCACTCTTGTTTATTACCGTGTTACCCAGTGTGTGCCGCACTCTGGTTTATTACCGTGTTACCCTGTGTGAGCCGCACTCTGGTTTATTACCGTGTTACCCTGTGTGTGCCGCACTCTGGTTTATTACCGTGTTACCCTGCGTGTGCTGCACTCTGGTTTATTACCGTATTACCCTGTGTGTGCTACACTCTGTTTTATAACCGTATTACCCAGTGTGTGCCGCACTCTGGTTTATTACCGTATTACACTGTGTGTGCCGCTCTCTGGTTTATTACTGTATTACACTCTGTGTGCCACACTCTTGTTTATTACCGTATTACCCTGTGTGTGCCGCACTCTTGTTTATTACCGTATTTCCATGTTTGAGCCGCACTCTGGTTTATTACCGTGTAACACTGTGTCTGCGGCACTCTGGTTTATTACCGTGTTCCCTGTGTGAGCTGCACTCTGCTTTATTACCGTGTTAGCCTGTGTGAGCCGCACTCTAGTTTATTACCATATTACCCTGTGTTAGCCGCACTCTGGTTTATTACCGTGTTACCCTGTGTGTACTGTACTCTGGTTTATTACCGTATTACCCAGTGTGTGCCGCATTCTGGTTTATTTCCGTATTACCCTGTGTGACCCGCACTCTGGTTTTTTACCGTGTTACTCTGTTTTTTTTCCGTATTTCCGTAAACCATTATTTCCCACTTATTTCCGTAAACCATTCTGGTTTATTACCATATTACCCTGTGTGTGCCGCACTCTGGTTTATTACATTATTACCCTATGTGAGCCACACTCTAGATTATTACCGTATTACCCTTTGTTAGCCGAACCCTGGATTATTACCGTATTACCCTGTGTGTGCCGCACTCTGGATTATTACCGTATTACCCAGTGTGTGCAGCACTCTTGATTATTACCGTATTACCCTGTGTGTGCCGCACTCTGGTTTATTACCGTGTTACCCTGTGTGTGCCGCACTCTGGTTTATTACCGTGTTACCCTGTGTGTGCCGCACTCTGGTTTTTTACTGTGTTACTCTGGTTTTTTTCCGTATTTCCGTAAACCATTATTTCCCACTTATTTCCGTAAACCATTCTGGTTTATTACCGTATTACCCTGTGTGTGCCGCACTCTGGTTTATTACATTATTACCCTATGTGAGCCACACTCTAGATTATTACCGTATTACCCTTTGTTAGCCGAACCCTGGATTATTACCGTATTACCCTGTGTGTGCCGCACTCTGGATTATTACCGTATTACTCAGTGTGTGCAGCACTCTTGATTATTACCGTATTACCCTGTGTGTGCCACACTCTGGTTTATTACCGTATTACCCTGTGTGTGCCGCACTCTGGTTTATTACCGTGTTACCCTGCATGTGCTGCATTCTGGTTTATTACCATATTACACTGTGTGTCCCACACTCTCTTTTATTACCGTATTACCCGGTGTGTGCTGCACTCTGGATTATTACCGTATTACCCTGTGTGAGCTGCACTCTGGTTTATTACCGTATTTCACTGTGTGAGCTGCACTCTGGTTTATTACCGTATTACCCTGTGTGAGCTGCACTCTGGTTTATTACCGTATGACCCTGTGTGTGCCACACTCACTTTTATAACCGTATTACCCGGTGTGTTAGCTGCACTCTGGTTTATTACCGTATTACCCTGTGTGTGCCGCACTCTGGTTTATTACCGTATTACCCAGTGTGTGCCGCACTCTGGTTTATTACCGTGTTACCCTGTGTGAGCCGCACTCTGGTTTATTACCGTGTTACCCTGTGTGTGCCGCACTCTGGTTTATTACCGTGTTACCCTGCGTGTGCTGCACTCTGGTTTATTACCGTATTACCCAGTGTGTGCCGCACTCTGGTTTATTACCGTATTACACTGTGTGTGCCGCTCTCTGGTTTATTACTGTATTACACTGTGTGTGCCGCACTCTGGTTTATTACCGTATTACACTCTGTGTGCCACACTCTTGTTTATTACCGTATTACCCTGTGTGTGCCGCACTCTTGTTTATTACCGTATTTCCATGTTTGAGCCACACTCTGGTTTATTACCGTGTTAGCCTGTGTGAGCCGCACTCTAGTTTATTACCATATTACCCTGTGTTAGCCGCATTCTGGTTTATTGCCATATTACCCTGTGTGTACTGTACTCTGGTTTATTACCGTATTACCCAGTGTGTGCCGCATTCTGGTTTATTTCCGTATTACCCTGTGTGACCCGCACTTTGGTTTATTACCGTGTTACCCTGTGTGTGCCGCACTCTGGTTTTTTACCGTGTTACTCTGGTTTTTTCCCGTATTTCCGTAAACCATTATTTCCCACTTATTTCCGTAAACCATTCTGGTTTATTACCGTATTACCCTGTGTGTGCCGCACTCTGGTTTATTACATTATTACCCTATGTGAGCCACACTCTAGATTATTACCGTATTACCCTTTGTTAGCCGAACCCTGGATTATTACCGTATTACCCTGTGTGTGCCGCACTCTGTATTATTACCGTATTACCCAGTGTGTGCAGCACTCTTGATTATTACCGTATTACCCTGTGTGTGCCGCACTCTGGTTTATTACATTATTACCCTATGTGAGCCACACTCTAGATTATTACCGTATTACCCTTTGTTAGCCGAACCCTGGATTATTACCGTATTACCCTGTGTGTGCCGCACTCTGGATTATTACCGTATTACCCAGTGTGTGCAGCACTCTTGATTATTACCGTATTACCCTGTGTGTGCCGCACTCTGGTTTATTACCGTATTACCCTGTGTGTGCCGCACTCTGGTTTTTTACCGTGTTACTCTGGTTTTTTCCCGTATTTCCGTAAACCATTATTTCCCACTTATTTCCGTAAACCATTCTGGTTTATTACCGTATTACCCTGTGTGTGCCGCACTCTGGTTTATTACCGTATTACCCAGTGTGTGCCGCACTCTGGTTTATTACCGTATTACCGTGTGTGAGCCGCACTCTGGTTTATTACCGTATTACCCTGTGTGAGCCACACTCTGGTTTATTACTGTGTGAGCCGCACCCTGGTTTATTACCGTGTTACTCTGTGTATCGCGCACTCTGGTTTATTACCATATTACCCAGTGTGTGCCTCATTCTGGTTTATTACCGTATTACCCTGTGAGCCGCACCCTGCTTTATTACCGTGTTACCCTGTGTGTGCCGCAGTCTGGTTTATTACCGGATTAACCTCTGTGAGCCGCACTCTTGTTTATTACCGTATTAACCTTTGTGAGCCGCACTCTGGTTTATTACCGTATTACCCTGTGTGACCTGCACTCAGGTTTATTACCGTATTACCCTGTGTGTGCTGCACTATGGTTTATTACCGTATTACCCTGTGTGAGCCTCTCTCTGGTTTATTACCGTATTACCCTGTGTAAGCTGCACTCTGGTGTATTACCGTGTTACCCTGTGTGTGCCGCACTCTGGTTTATTACCGTGTTACCCTGTGTGAGCGTCTCTCTGGTTTATTACCGTATTACCCTGTGTGAGCCGCACTCTTGTTTAGTACCGTATTACCCTGTGTAAGCTGCACTCTGGTGTATTACCGTGTTACCCTGTGTTTGCCGCACTCTGGTTTATTACCGTGTTACCCTGTGTGTGCCGCAGTCGGATTTATTAACGTGTTACCCTGTGTGTGCCGCACTCTGTTTTATTACCGTGTTACCCTGTGTGTACCGCACTCTGGTTTATTACCGTGTTACCCTGTGTGAGCTGCACTCTGGTTTATTACCGTATTACACTGTGTGAGCTGCACTCTGGTTTATTACCGTATTACCCTGTGTGAGCTGCACTCTGGTTTATTACCGTATGACCCTGTGTGTGCCACACTCACTTTTATAACCGTATTACCCGGTGTGTTAGCTGCACTCTGGTTTATTACCGTGTTAGCCTGTGTGAGCCGCACTCTAGTTTATTACCATATTACCCTGTGTTAGCCGCATTCTGGTTTATTGCCATATTACCCTGTGTGTACTGTACTCTGGTTTATTACCGTATTACCCAGTGTGTGCCGCATTCTGGTTTATTTCCGTATTACCCTGTGTGACCCGCACTTTGGTTTATTACCGTGTTACCCTGTGTGTGCCGCACTCTGGTTTTTTACCGTGTTACTCTGGTTTTTTCCCGTATTTCCGTAAACCATTATTTCCCACTTATTTCCGTAAACCATTCTGGTTTATTACCGTATTACCCTGTGTGTGCCGCACTCTGGTTTATTACATTATTACCCTATGTGAGCCACACTCTAGATTATTACCGTATTACCCTTTGTTAGCCGAACCCTGGATTATTACCGTATTACCCTGTGTGTGCCGCACTCTGGATTATTACCGTATTACCCAGTGTGTGCAGCACTCTTGATTATTACCGTATTACCCTGTGTGTGCCGCACTCTGGTTTATTACATTATTACCCTATGTGAGCCACACTCTAGATTATTACCGTATTACCCTTTGTTAGCCGAACCCTGGATTATTACCGTATTACCCTGTGTGTGCCGCACTCTGGATTATTACCGTATTACCCAGTGTGTGCAGCACTCTTGATTATTACCGTATTACCCTGTGTGTGCCGCACTCTGGTTTATTACCGTATTACCCTGTGTGTGCCGCACTCTGGTTTTTTACCGTGTTACTCTGGTTTTTTCCCGTATTTCCGTAAACCATTATTTCCCACTTATTTCCGTAAACCATTCTGGTTTATTACCGTATTACCCTGTGTGTGCCGCACTCTGGTTTATTACCGTATTACCCAGTGTGTGCCGCACTCTGGTTTATTACCGTATTACCGTGTGTGAGCCGCACTCTGGTTTATTACCGTATTACCCTGTGTGAGCCACACTCTGGTTTATTACTGTGTGAGCCGCACCCTGGTTTATTACCGTGTTACTCTGTGTATCGCGCACTCTGGTTTATTACCATATTACCCAGTGTGTGCCTCATTCTGGTTTATTACCGTATTACCCTGTGAGCCGCACCCTGCTTTATTACCGTGTTACCCTGTGTGTGCCGCAGTCTGGTTTATTACCGGATTAACCTCTGTGAGCCGCACTCTTGTTTATTACCGTATTAACCTTTGTGAGCCGCACTCTGGTTTATTACCGTATTACCCTGTGTGACCTGCACTCAGGTTTATTACCGTATTACCCTGTGTGTGCTGCACTATGGTTTATTACCGTATTACCCTGTGTGAGCCTCTCTCTGGTTTATTACCGTATTACCCTGTGTAAGCTGCACTCTGGTGTATTACCGTGTTACCCTGTGTGTGCCGCACTCTGGTTTATTACCGTGTTACCCTGTGTGAGCGTCTCTCTGGTTTATTACCGTATTACCCTGTGTGAGCCGCACTCTTGTTTAGTACCGTATTACCCTGTGTAAGCTGCACTCTGGTGTATTACCGTGTTACCCTGTGTTTGCCGCACTCTGGTTTATTACCGTGTTACCCTGTGTGTGCCGCAGTCGGATTTATTAACGTGTTACCCTGTGTGTGCCGCACTCTGTTTTATTACCGTGTTACCCTGTGTGTACCGCACTCTGGTTTATTACCGTGTTACCCTGTGTGAGCTGCACTCTGGTTTATTACCGTATTACACTGTGTGAGCTGCACTCTGGTTTATTACCGTATTACCCTGTGTGAGCTGCACTCTGGTTTATTACCGTATGACCCTGTGTGTGCCACACTCACTTTTATAACCGTATTACCCGGTGTGTTAGCTGCACTCTGGTTTATTACCGTATTACCCTGTGTGTGCCGCACTCTGGTTTATTAACGTATTACCCAGTGTGTGCCGCACTCTGGTTTATTACCGTGTTACCCTGTGTGAGCCGCACTCTGGTTTATTACCGTGTTACCCTGTGTGTGCTGCACTCTGGTTTATTACCGTGTTACCCTGCGTGTGCTGCACTCTGGTTTATTACCGTATTACCCAGTGTGTGCCGCACTCTGGTTTATTACCGTATTACACTGTGTGTGCCGCACTCTAATTTATTACCGTATTACACTGTGTGTGCCGCACTCTGGTTTATTACTGTATTACACTGTGTGTGCTGCACTCTGGTTTATTACCGTATTACACACTGTGTGCCACACTCTTGTTTATTACCGTATTACCCTGTGTGTGCCGCACTCTTGTTTATTACCGTATTTCCATGTTTGAGCCGCACTCTGGTTTATTACCGTGTTAGCCTGTGTGAGCCGCACTCTAGTTTATTACCATATTACCCTGTGTTATCCGCACTCTGGTTTATTACCGTATTACCCTGTGTGAGCCGCACTCTGGTTTATTACCGTGTTACCCTGTGTGTGTCGCACTCTGGTTTATTACCGTGTTACCCTGCGTGTGCTGCACTCTGGTTTATTACCGTGTTACCCTGTGTGTACCGCATGATGGTTTATTACCGTATTACCCTGTGTGTGCCGCACTCTTGTTCATTACCGTGTTAACCTGCGTGTGCCGCACTCTAATTTATTACCGTATTACTCTGTGTGTGCTTCTCTATGGTTTTTTACCGTGTTACCCTGTGTGTGCTGCATTTTGGTTTATTACCATATTACTCTGTGTGTGCCGCACTCTGGTTTATTACCGTATTACCCTGTGTGAGGCGCACAGTGGTTTATTACCATGTTACCCTGTGTGAGCTGCACTCTTGTTTATTACCGTATTACCCTGTGTGTGCCGCACTCTTGTTTATTACCGTATTTCCATGTTTGAGCCGCACTCTGGTTTATTACCGTGTAACACTGTGTCTGCGGCACTCTGGTTTATTGCCGTGTTCCCTGTGTGAGCTGCACTCTGCTTTATTACCGTGTTAGCCTGTGTGAGCCGCACTATAGTTTATTAACATATTACCCTGTGTTAGCCGCACTCTGGTTTATTACCGTGTTACCCTGTGTGTACTGTACTCTGGTTTATTACCGTATTACCCAGTGTGTGCCGCATTCTGGTTTATTTCCGTATTACCCTGTGTGACCCGCACTCTGGTTTTTTACCGTGTTACTCTGGTTTTTTTCCGTATTTCCGTAAACCATTATTTCCCACTTATTTCCGTAAACCATTCTGGTTTATTACCATATTACCCTGTGTGTGCCGCACTCTGGTTTATTACATTATTACCCTATGTGAGCCACACTCTAGATTATTACCGTATTACCCTTTGTTAGCCGAACCCTGGATTATTACCGTATTACCCTGTGTGTGCCGCACTCTGGATTATTACCGTATTACCCAGTGTGTGCAGCACTCTTGATTATTACCGTATTACCCTGTGTGTGCCGCACTCTGGTTTATTACCGTGTTACCCTGTGTGTGCCGCACTCTGGTTTATTACCGTGTTACCCTGTGTGTGCCGCACTCTGGTTTTTTACCGTGTTACTCTGGTTTTTTTCCGTATTTCCATAAACCATTATTTCCCACTTATTTCCGTAAACCATTCTGGTTTATTACCGTATTACCCTGTGTGTGCCGCACTCTGGTTTATTACATTATTACCCTATGTGAGCCACACTCTAGATTATTACCGTATTACCCTTTGTTAGCCAAACCCTGGATTATTACCGTATTACCCTGTGTGTGCCGCACTCTGGATTATTACCGTATTACCCAGTGTGTGCAGCACTCTTGATTATTACCGTATTACCCTGTGTGTGCCACACTCTGGTTTATTACCGTATTACCCTGTGTGTGCCGCACTCTGGTTTATTACCGTGTTACCCTGTGTGTGCCGCACTCTGGTTTTTTACCGTGTTACTCTGGTTTTTTTCCGTATTTCCATAAACCATTATTTCCCACTTATTTCCGTAAACCATTCTGGTTTATTACCGTATTACCCTGTGTGTGCCGCACTCTGGTTTATTACATTATTACCCTATGTGAGCCACACTCTAGATTATTACCGTATTACCCTTTGTTAGCCGAACCCTGGATTATTACCGTATTACCCTGTGTGTGCAGCACTCTTGATTATTACCGTATTACCCTGTGTGTGCCACACTCTGGTTTATTACCGTATTACCCTGTGTGTGCCGCACTCTGGTTTATTACCGTGTTACCCTGCATGTGCTGCATTCTGGTTTATTACCATATTACACTGTGTGTCCCACACTCTCTTTTATTACCGTATTACCCGGTGTGTGCTGCACTCTGGATTATTACCGTATTACCCTGTGTGAGCTGCACTCTGGTTTATTACCGTATTACACTGTGTGAGCTGCACTCTGGTTTATTACCGTATTACCCTGTGTGAGCTGCACTCTGGTTTATTACCGTATGACCCTGTGTGTGCCACACTCACTTTTATAACCGTATTACCCGGTGTGTTAGCTGCACTCTGGTTTATTACCGTATTACCCTGTGTGTGCCGCACTCTGGTTTATTACCGTATTACCCAGTGTGTGCCGCACTCTGGTTTATTACCGTGTTACCCTGTGTGAGCCGCACTCTGGTTTATTACCGTGTTACCCTGTGTGTGCCGCACTCTGGTTTATTACCGTGTTACCCTGCGTGTGCTGCACTCTGGTTTATTACCGTATTACCCAGTGTGTGCCGCACTCTGGTTTATTACCGTATTACACTGTGTGTGCCGCTCTCTGGTTTATTACTGTATTACACTGTGTGTGCCGCACTCTGGTTTATTACCGTATTACACTCTGTGTGCCACACTCTTGTTTATTACCGTATTACCCTGTGTGTGCCGCACTCTTGTTTATTACCGTATTTCCATGTTTGAGCCACACTCTGGTTTATTACCGTGTTAGCCTGTGTGAGCCGCACTCTAGTTTATTACCATATTACCCTGTGTTAGCCGCATTCTGGTTTATTGCCATATTACCCTGTGTGTACTGTACTCTGGTTTATTACCGTATTACCCAGTGTGTGCCGCATTCTGGTTTATTTCCGTATTACCCTGTGTGACCCGCACTTTGGTTTATTACCGTGTTACCCTGTGTGTGCCGCACTCTGGTTTTTTACCGTGTTACTCTGGTTTTTTCCCGTATTTCCGTAAACCATTATTTCCCACTTATTTCCGTAAACCATTCTGGTTTATTACCGTATTACCCTGTGTGTGCCGCACTCTGGTTTATTACATTATTACCCTATGTGAGCCACACTCTAGATTATTACCGTATTACCCTTTGTTAGCCGAACCCTGGATTATTACCGTATGACCCAGTGTGTGCAGCACTCTTGATTATTACCGTATTACCCTGTGTGTGCCGCACTCTGGTTTATTACCGTGTTACCCTGCATGTGCTGCATTCTGGTTTATTACCATATTACACTGTGTGTCCCACACTCTCTTTTATTACCGTATTACCCGGTGTGTGCTGCACTCTGGATTATTACCGTATTACCCTGTGTGAGCTGCACTCTGGTTTATTACCGTATTACACTGTGTGAGCTGCACTCTGGTTTATTACCGTATTACCCTGTGTGAGCTGCACTCTGGTTTATTACCGTATGACCCTGTGTGTGCCACACTCACTTTTATAACCGTATTACCCGGTGTGTTAGCTGCACTCTGGTTTATTACCGTATTACCCTGTGTGTGCCGCACTCTGGTTTATTACCGTGTTCCCCTGCATGTGCTGCATTCTGGTTTATTACCATATTACACTGTGTGTCCCACACTCTCTTTTATTACCGTATTACCCGGTGTGTGCTGCACTCTGGATTATTACCATATTACCCTGTGTGAGCTGCACTCTGGTTTATTACCGTATTACACTGTGTGAGCTGCACTCTGGTTTATTACCGTATTACCCTGTGTGAGCTGCACTCTGGTTTATTACCGTATGACCCTGTGTGTGCCACACTCACTTTTATAACCGTATTACCCGGTGTGTTAGCTGCACTCTGGTTTATTACCGTGTTACCCTGTGTGAGCCGCACTCTGGTTTATTACCGTGTTACCCTGTGTGTGCCGCACTCTGGTTTATTACCGTGTTACCCTGCGTGTGCTGCACTCTGGTTTATTACCGTATTACCCAGTGTGTGCCGCACTCTGGTTTATTACCGTATTACACTGTGTGTGCCGCTCTCTGGTTTATTACTGTATTACACTGTGTGTGCCGCACTCTGGTTTATTACCGTATTACACTCTGTGTGCCACACTCTTGTTTATTACCATATTACCCTGTGTGTGCCGCACTCTTGTTTATTACCGTATTTCCATGTTTGAGCCACACTCTGGTTTATTACCGTGTTAGCCTGTGTGAGCCGCACTCTAGTTTATTACCATATTACCCTGTGTTAGCCGCATTCTGGTTTATTGCCATATTACCCTGTGTGTACTGTACTCTGGTTTATTACCGTATTACCCAGTGTGTGCCGCATTCTGGTTTATTTCCGTATTACCCTGTGTGACCCGCACTTTGGTTTATTACCGTATTACCCTGTGTGTGCCGCACTCTGGTTTATTACATTATTACCCTATGTGAGCCACACTCTAGATTATTACCGTATTACCCTTTGTTAGCCGAACCCTGGTTTATTACCATATTACACTGTGTGTCCCACACTCTCTTTTATTACCGTATTACCCGGTGTGTGCTGCACTCTGGATTATTACCGTATTACCCTGTGTGTGCCGCACTCTTGTTCATTACCGTGTTAACCTGTGTGTGCCGCACTCTGGTTAATTACCGTACTACCCTGTGTGAGCTGCACTCAGGTTTATTACTGTATTACACTGTGTGAGCCGCACTCTGGATTATTACCGTATTACCCTGTGTGAGCTGCACTCTGGTTTATTACCGTATGACCCTGTGTGTGCCACACTCACTTTTATAACCGTATTACCCGGTGTGTTAGCTGCACTCTGGTTTATTACCGTATTACCCTGTGTGTGCCGCACTCTGGTTTATTAACGTATTACCCAGTGTGTGCCGCACTCTGGTTTATTACCGTGTTACCCTGTGTGAGCCGCACTCTGGTTTATTACCGTGTTACCCTGTGTGTGCTGCACTCTGGTTTATTACCGTGTTACCCTGCGTGTGCTGCACTCTGGTTTATTACCGTATTACCCAGTGTGTGCCGCACTCTGGTTTATTACCGTATTACACTGTGTGTGCCGCACTCTAATTTATTACCGTATTACACTGTGTGTGCCGCACTCTGGTTTATTACTGTATTACACTGTGTGTGCTGCACTCTGGTTTATTACCGTATTACACACTGTGTGCCACACTCTTGTTTATTACCGTATTACCCTGTGTGTGCCGCACTCTTGTTTATTACCGTATTTCCATGTTTGAGCCGCACTCTGGTTTATTACCGTGTTAGCCTGTGTGAGCCGCACTCTAGTTTATTACCATATTACCCTGTGTTATCCGCACTCTGGTTTATTACCGTATTACCCTGTGTGAGCCGCACTCTGGTTTATTACCGTGTTACCCTGTGTGTGTCGCACTCTGGTTTATTACCGTGTTACCCTGCGTGTGCTGCACTCTGGTTTATTACCGTGTTACCCTGTGTGTACCGCATGATGGTTTATTACCGTATTACCCTGTGTGTGCCGCACTCTTGTTCATTACCGTGTTAACCTGCGTGTGCCGCACTCTAATTTATTACCGTATTACTCTGTGTGTGCTTCTCTATGGTTTTTTACCGTGTTACCCTGTGTGTGCTGCATTTTGGTTTATTACCATATTACTCTGTGTGTGCCGCACTCTGGTTTATTACCGTATTACCCTGTGTGAGGCGCACAGTGGTTTATTACCATGTTACCCTGTGTGAGCTGCACTCTTGTTTATTACCGTATTACCCTGTGTGTGCCGCACTCTTGTTTATTACCGTATTTCCATGTTTGAGCCGCACTCTGGTTTATTACCGTGTAACACTGTGTCTGCGGCACTCTGGTTTATTGCCGTGTTCCCTGTGTGAGCTGCACTCTGCTTTATTACCGTGTTAGCCTGTGTGAGCCGCACTATAGTTTATTAACATATTACCCTGTGTTAGCCGCACTCTGGTTTATTACCGTGTTACCCTGTGTGTACTGTACTCTGGTTTATTACCGTATTACCCAGTGTGTGCCGCATTCTGGTTTATTTCCGTATTACCCTGTGTGACCCGCACTCTGGTTTTTTACCGTGTTACTCTGGTTTTTTTCCGTATTTCCGTAAACCATTATTTCCCACTTATTTCCGTAAACCATTCTGGTTTATTACCATATTACCCTGTGTGTGCCGCACTCTGGTTTATTACATTATTACCCTATGTGAGCCACACTCTAGATTATTACCGTATTACCCTTTGTTAGCCGAACCCTGGATTATTACCGTATTACCCTGTGTGTGCCGCACTCTGGATTATTACCGTATTACCCAGTGTGTGCAGCACTCTTGATTATTACCGTATTACCCTGTGTGTGCCGCACTCTGGTTTATTACCGTGTTACCCTGTGTGTGCCGCACTCTGGTTTATTACCGTGTTACCCTGTGTGTGCCGCACTCTGGTTTTTTACCGTGTTACTCTGGTTTTTTTCCGTATTTCCATAAACCATTATTTCCCACTTATTTCCGTAAACCATTCTGGTTTATTACCGTATTACCCTGTGTGTGCCGCACTCTGGTTTATTACATTATTACCCTATGTGAGCCACACTCTAGATTATTACCGTATTACCCTTTGTTAGCCAAACCCTGGATTATTACCGTATTACCCTGTGTGTGCCGCACTCTGGATTATTACCGTATTACCCAGTGTGTGCAGCACTCTTGATTATTACCGTATTACCCTGTGTGTGCCACACTCTGGTTTATTACCGTATTACCCTGTGTGTGCCGCACTCTGGTTTATTACCGTGTTACCCTGTGTGTGCCGCACTCTGGTTTTTTACCGTGTTACTCTGGTTTTTTTCCGTATTTCCATAAACCATTATTTCCCACTTATTTCCGTAAACCATTCTGGTTTATTACCGTATTACCCTGTGTGTGCCGCACTCTGGTTTATTACATTATTACCCTATGTGAGCCACACTCTAGATTATTACCGTATTACCCTTTGTTAGCCGAACCCTGGATTATTACCGTATTACCCTGTGTGTGCAGCACTCTTGATTATTACCGTATTACCCTGTGTGTGCCACACTCTGGTTTATTACCGTATTACCCTGTGTGTGCCGCACTCTGGTTTATTACCGTGTTACCCTGCATGTGCTGCATTCTGGTTTATTACCATATTACACTGTGTGTCCCACACTCTCTTTTATTACCGTATTACCCGGTGTGTGCTGCACTCTGGATTATTACCGTATTACCCTGTGTGAGCTGCACTCTGGTTTATTACCGTATTACACTGTGTGAGCTGCACTCTGGTTTATTACCGTATTACCCTGTGTGAGCTGCACTCTGGTTTATTACCGTATGACCCTGTGTGTGCCACACTCACTTTTATAACCGTATTACCCGGTGTGTTAGCTGCACTCTGGTTTATTACCGTATTACCCTGTGTGTGCCGCACTCTGGTTTATTACCGTATTACCCAGTGTGTGCCGCACTCTGGTTTATTACCGTGTTACCCTGTGTGAGCCGCACTCTGGTTTATTACCGTGTTACCCTGTGTGTGCCGCACTCTGGTTTATTACCGTGTTACCCTGCGTGTGCTGCACTCTGGTTTATTACCGTATTACCCAGTGTGTGCCGCACTCTGGTTTATTACCGTATTACACTGTGTGTGCCGCTCTCTGGTTTATTACTGTATTACACTGTGTGTGCCGCACTCTGGTTTATTACCGTATTACACTCTGTGTGCCACACTCTTGTTTATTACCGTATTACCCTGTGTGTGCCGCACTCTTGTTTATTACCGTATTTCCATGTTTGAGCCACACTCTGGTTTATTACCGTGTTAGCCTGTGTGAGCCGCACTCTAGTTTATTACCATATTACCCTGTGTTAGCCGCATTCTGGTTTATTGCCATATTACCCTGTGTGTACTGTACTCTGGTTTATTACCGTATTACCCAGTGTGTGCCGCATTCTGGTTTATTTCCGTATTACCCTGTGTGACCCGCACTTTGGTTTATTACCGTGTTACCCTGTGTGTGCCGCACTCTGGTTTTTTACCGTGTTACTCTGGTTTTTTCCCGTATTTCCGTAAACCATTATTTCCCACTTATTTCCGTAAACCATTCTGGTTTATTACCGTATTACCCTGTGTGTGCCGCACTCTGGTTTATTACATTATTACCCTATGTGAGCCACACTCTAGATTATTACCGTATTACCCTTTGTTAGCCGAACCCTGGATTATTACCGTATTACCCAGTGTGTGCAGCACTCTTGATTATTACCGTATTACCCTGTGTGTGCCGCACTCTGGTTTATTACCGTGTTACCCTGCATGTGCTGCATTCTGGTTTATTACCATATTACACTGTGTGTCCCACACTCTCTTTTATTACCGTATTACCCGGTGTGTGCTGCACTCTGGATTATTACCGTATTACCCTGTGTGAGCTGCACTCTGGTTTATTACCGTATTACACTGTGTGAGCTGCACTCTGGTTTATTACCGTATTACCCTGTGTGAGCTGCACTCTGGTTTATTACCGTATGACCCTGTGTGTGCCACACTCACTTTTATAACCGTATTACCCGGTGTGTTAGCTGCACTCTGGTTTATTACCGTATTACCCTGTGTGTGCCGCACTCTGGTTTATTACCGTGTTCCCCTGCATGTGCTGCATTCTGGTTTATTACCATATTACACTGTGTGTCCCACACTCTCTTTTATTACCGTATTACCCGGTGTGTGCTGCACTCTGGATTATTACCATATTACCCTGTGTGAGCTGCACTCTGGTTTATTACCGTATTACACTGTGTGAGCTGCACTCTGGTTTATTACCGTATTACCCTGTGTGAGCTGCACTCTGGTTTATTACCGTATGACCCTGTGTGTGCCACACTCACTTTTATAACCGTATTACCCGGTGTGTTAGCTGCACTCTGGTTTATTACCGTGTTACCCTGTGTGAGCCGCACTCTGGTTTATTACCGTGTTACCCTGTGTGTGCCGCACTCTGGTTTATTACCGTGTTACCCTGCGTGTGCTGCACTCTGGTTTATTACCGTATTACCCAGTGTGTGCCGCACTCTGGTTTATTACCGTATTACACTGTGTGTGCCGCTCTCTGGTTTATTACTGTATTACACTGTGTGTGCCGCACTCTGGTTTATTACCGTATTACACTCTGTGTGCCACACTCTTGTTTATTACCATATTACCCTGTGTGTGCCGCACTCTTGTTTATTACCGTATTTCCATGTTTGAGCCACACTCTGGTTTATTACCGTGTTAGCCTGTGTGAGCCGCACTCTAGTTTATTACCATATTACCCTGTGTTAGCCGCATTCTGGTTTATTGCCATATTACCCTGTGTGTACTGTACTCTGGTTTATTACCGTATTACCCAGTGTGTGCCGCATTCTGGTTTATTTCCGTATTACCCTGTGTGACCCGCACTTTGGTTTATTACCGTATTACCCTGTGTGTGCCGCACTCTGGTTTATTACATTATTACCCTATGTGAGCCACACTCTAGATTATTACCGTATTACCCTTTGTTAGCCGAACCCTGGTTTATTACCATATTACACTGTGTGTCCCACACTCTCTTTTATTACCGTATTACCCGGTGTGTGCTGCACTCTGGATTATTACCGTATTACCCTGTGTGTGCCGCACTCTTGTTCATTACCGTGTTAACCTGTGTGTGCCGCACTCTGGTTAATTACCGTACTACCCTGTGTGAGCTGCACTCAGGTTTATTACTGTATTACACTGTGTGAGCCGCACTCTGGATTATTACCGTATTACCCTGTGTGAGCTGCACCCTGGTTTATTACCGTGTTACCCTGTGTGAGCCGCACTCTGGTTTATTACCGTGTTACCCTGTGTGTGCCGCACTCTGGTTTATTACTGTGTTACCCTGCGTGTGCTGCACTCTGGTTTATTACCGTATTACCCAGTGTGTGCCGCACTCTGGTTTATTACCGTATTACACTGTGTGTGCCGCTCTCTGGTTTATTACTGTATTACACTGTGTGTGCCGCACTCTGGTTTATTACCGTATTACACTCTGTGTGCCACACTCTTGTTTATTACCGTATTACTCTGTGTGTGCCGCACTCTGGTTTTTTACCGTGTTACTCTGGTTTTTTCCCGTATTTCCGTAAACCATTATTTCCCACTTATTTCCGTAAACCATTCTGGTTTATTACCGTATTACCCTGTGTGTGCCGCACTTTGGTTTATTACCGTATTACCCAGTGTGTGCCGCACTCTGGTTTATTACCGTATTACCGTGTGTGAGCCGCACTCTGGTTTATTACCGTATTACCCTGTGTGAGCCACACTCTGGTTTATTACTGTGTGAGCCGCACCCTGGTTTATTACCGTGTTACTCTGTGTATCGCGCACTCTGGTTTATTACCGTATTACCCAGTGTGTGCCTCATTCTGGTTTATTACCGTATTACCCTGTGAGCCGCACCCTGCTTTATTACCGTGTTACCCTGTGTGTGCCGCAGTCTGGTTTATTACCGGATTAACCTCTGTGAGCCGCACTCTTGTTTATTACCGTATTAACCTTTGTGAGCCGCACTCTGGTTTATTACCGTATTACCCTGTGTGACCTGCACTCAGGTTTATTACCGTATTACCCTGTGTGTGCTGCACTATGGTTTATTACCGTATTACCCTGTGTGAGCCTCTCTCTGGTTTATTACCGTATTACCCTGTGTAAGCTGCACTCTGGTGTATTACCGTGTTACCCTGTGTGTGCCGCACTCTGGTTTATTACCGTGTTACCCTGTGTGAGCGTCTCTCTGGTTTATTACCGTATTACCCTGTGTGAGCCGCACTCTTGTTTAGTACCGTATTACCCTGTGTAAGCTGCACTCTGGTGTATTACCGTGTTACCCTGTGTTTGCCGCACTCTGGTTTATTACCGTGTTACCCTGTGTGTGCCGCACTCGGATTTATTACCGTGT
The DNA here is from genome assembly GCA_026770705.1 of Isurus oxyrinchus. Lineage (NCBI taxonomy): Eukaryota > Metazoa > Chordata > Chondrichthyes > Lamniformes > Lamnidae > Isurus > Isurus oxyrinchus. Next base: position 15,096,829 of record JANJGN010000037.1, read on the forward strand.
TACCCTGTGTGTGCCGCACTCTGTTTTATTACCGTGTTACCCTGTGTGTACCGCACTCTGGTTTATTACCGTGTTACCCTGTGTGAGCTGCACTCTGGTTTATTACCGTATTACACTGTGTGAGCTGCACTCTGGTTTATTACCGTATTACCCTGTGTGAGCTGCACTCTGGTTTATTACCGTATGACCCTGTGTGTGCCACACTCACTTTTATAACCGTATTACCCGGTGTGTTAGCTGCACTCTGGTTTATTACCGTATTACCCTGTGTGTGCCGCACTCTGGTTTATTAACGTATTACCCAGTGTGTGCCGCACTCTGGTTTATTACCGTGTTACCCTGTGTGTACCGCACTCTGGTTTATTACCGTGTTACCCTGTGTGAGCTGCACTCTGGTTTATTACCGTATTACACTGTGTGAGCTGCACTCTGGTTTATTACCGTATTACCCTGTGTGAGCTGCACTCTGGTTTATTACCGTATGACCCTGTGTGTGCCACACTCACTTTTATAACCGTATTACCCGGTGTGTTAGCTGCACTCTGGTTTATTACCGTATTACCCTGTGTGTGCTGCACTCTGGTTTATTACCGTATTACCCTGTGTGTGCTACACTCTGTTTTATAACCGTATTACCCAGTGTGTGCCGCACTCTGGTTTATTACCGTATTACACTGTGTGTGCCGCTCTCTGGTTTATTACTGTATTACACTCTGTGTGCCACACTCTTGTTTATTACCGTATTACCCTGTGTGTGCCGCACTCTGGTTTATTACCGTGTTACCCTGTGTGAGGCGCACTCTGGTTTATTACCGTGTTACCCAGTGTGAGGCGCGCGCGGGTTTATCAGCCTGTGACGTAGCCGGGGCCTGTTGCCGGGATGAGCGGCCGGGCGCTGGTGTCCGCTCTCTGGATGTTGCTGTCGGCGGGAGCGGCCGGATTGTGTTGGGCGGTGGCGGGGCCGAGCGAGGAGCGACAGCGGGAACTGTCCCGGGTAACGTCCGGCCCGGGGGGGGGGAGGCGGAGGCCGGGGTCAGGGTCTGTGCCCGGGCCCCGGGGGAGGGGGTGAGGCTCCGGGCCCCGGGGCTGTGCGGGTGTCCGGGCCCCGGGCCGGGGGGAGGGGGACCCGGGGTCTGGGTCGGTGTCCCGGGTGTGAGTCCGGCGGGCGGGTTCCGGGTTCCGGGTTCGGGCGGGTTTTCCGCCTCCAGAAGGTTCTGGAATTTCCCCCATTCACACCCATATATCCCCAAACCCTCATTAAATACCCCATAAACCCCCATTCACACCCCATATATCCCCAAACCCTCATTAAAATCCCCATAAAACCCCCATTCACACCCATATACCCCCAAACCCTCATTAAAAACCCCATAAAACCCCCATTCACACCCCATATACCCCCAAACCCTCATTAAAAACCCCATAAAACCCCCATTCACACCCCATATACCCCCAAACCCTCATTAAAAATCCCATAAAACCCCCATTCACACCCCATATACCCCCAAACCCTCATTAAAAATCCCATAAAACCCCCATTCACACCCCATATATCCCCAAACCCTCATTAAAAACCCCATAAAACCCCCATTCACACCCATATACCCCCAGAACCCCCCAATACCCCCAGAGCCACCCCAATACCCCATGAAAACCCATTCACACCCCATATACTCCTGACCCTCCCCAATACCCCATAAAACTCCCATTCACAACTCATATACCCCCAGAACCTCCCCAATTCCCCATAAAACCCCCATTCACAACTCATATACCCCCAGACCCTCCCCAATTCCCCATTTAACCCGCAGTCGCACCCTATTTCCCTCCAGACCCTCCCCAAAACCCCATATAAACCCACTATAAATCAAAAACACCCAATTTTTTTATTCATTCATGGGATGTGGGTGTTGCTGGCTGGGCCCAGCATTTATTGCCCATCTCCAAATGCCCTTGAGAAGGTGGTGGTGAGCTGCCTTCTTGAACCGCTGCAGTCCATGTGGTGTAGGTACACCCACAGTGCTGTTAGGGAGGGAGTTCCAGGATTTTGACCCAGCGACAGTGAAGGAACGGTGATATATTTCCAAGTCAGGATGGTGAGTGACTTGGAGGGAACTTCCAGGTGGTGGTGTTCCCATCTATCTGCTGCCCTTGTCCTTCTAGATGGTAGAGGTCATGGGTTTGGAAGGTGCTGTCTAAGAAGCCTTGGTGAATTCCTGCAGTGCATCTTGTAGATGGTACACACACTGCTGCTACTGTGTGTCGGTGGTGGAGGGAGTGAATGTTTGTGGATGGGGTGCCAAACAAGCGGGGCTGCTTTGTCCTGGACGGTGTCGAGCTTCTTGAGTGTTGTGGGAGCTGCACTCATCCAGGCAAGTGGGGCGTATTCCATCACACTCCTGACTTGTGCCTTGTAGATGGTGGACAGGCTTTGGGGAGTCAGGAGGTGAGTTACTCACTACAGGATTCCTAGCCTCTGACCTGCTCTTGTAGCCACAGTATTTATATGGCTGGTCTATTTCAGTTTCTGGTCAATGGTAACCCTCAGGGTGTTGATAGTGGGGGATTCAGTGATGGTAATGCTATTGAATATCAAAGGACGATGGTTAGAATCTCTCTTGTTGGAGATGGTCATTGACTGACACTTGTGTGGTGTGAATGTTACTTGCCACTTGTCAGCCCAAGCCTGGATATTGTCCAGGTCTTGCTGCATTTGGACATAGACTGCTTCAGTATCTGAGGAGTTGCAAATGGTGCTGAACAGCTGAAGATGGTTGGGCACTACCCTGAGGAACTCCTGCAGCGATGTCCTGGAGCTGAGATGACTGACCTCCAACATCCACAACCATCTTCCCTTTGTGCTGGGTATGACTCCAACCAGTGGAGAGTTTTCCCCCCGATTCCCATTGACTGCAGTTTTGCTGGGGCTCCTTGATGCCACACTCGGTCAAAGGCTGCCTTGATGTCAAGGGCAGTCACTCTCACCTCACCTCGAGAGGGAGGATTACTGCGATGGATGGAGTTTAAAATGGGAAATTGAGAGATTATCCAATTTGGACCCAGGAAAAATCAATTGGAATGCTTTTCAACTGATGGGAACCTTGGAATTATGAGGAGCTGTGAGGGATTTAGGGGATCTGAGTGGAGAAATCACTAAAGGCCAGTGGACAGCTAGAAAATTCAATCAAAAAGTCTGATGGAGTACTACCCAGAGGCTGGAACACGGGTGGGTGGAAGTGATGGTTACTTGTGTCGAAAGCTCTGCTCAGACACCCTGTTCAGTTCAGGACACCACCTCAGGAAGGAGACATGGCGAGGACAGGTTTGCATATTATCCTGAGTATGGAAGATTGAGGAGTGTTGGTGTGTAATGTGTTTGTGTATGGTTGTGACCTGCTCTTTCTATTGGTTTCTTATACAGCAGCTGCCGGAATCAAATCAAGCCCAGCTAGAGGCTAGCAGGAAGAGAAACACTCTGCTCATGCAAATCATCAAGGAGTCAGCAGAGAGTGAGAAGAACATAGCTCTGGAAAGAGACTGGAACAAACTTTCCAACTCAGGTCCTGATTCCAAACCTTCCCGGTGATCGACACAAAATGCCAAAGGCTGTTTGACAAATTAATGATCCGACGATGACCTTCACTAGTGGGAGGAGATGTCGTCTTTGGAGTACAAAACAATCCTTTGCTTCACTGAACCCAAGATAAAAGCTGCCCCAAGAACTCTGAACAATTCAAGGAAACTCTCTTACATCAACTCCAACCTTCCAATACAGAAGAGAATCCATCGTCTGAAATGTAATTATTGGAAACTTTCTGTGTATTTAATTAAAGTTTTGACAGTGAACAGTATCTAATGATCTTATTCTCTTTACCCTGTGCAGAGATGGTGGGGATGGCAGATTCCTGCATCTTTACCATCTCTCATTGCCCCATTCTGCCCTCTCTAGCTCTGCCCGTATGGCACTGCCCCACCTGTCCAGCTCCGCCCGTGTGGTACTGCCCCACCTGTCCAGCTCTGCCCGTGTGGCACTGCCCCACCTGTCCAGCTCTGCCCGTGTGGCACTGCCCCACCTGTCCAGCTTCACCCCTGCGGCACTGCCCCACCTGTCCAGCTCTGCCCCTGCGGCGCTGCCCCACCTGTCCAGCTCTGCCCCTGCAGCACTGCCCCACCTGTCCAGCTCTGCCCGTGTGGTACTGCCCCACCTGTCCAGCTTCAGCCCGGTGGCGCTGCCCCACCTGTCCAGCTTCACCCCTGCGGCGCTGCCCCACCTGTCCAGCTCTGACCATGTGGCACTGCCCCACCTGTCCAGTTTCACCCGTGTGGCACTGCCCCACCTGTCCAGCTTCACCCGTGTGGTACTGCCCCACCTGTCCAGCTCTGCCCCTGCGGCGCTGCCCCATCTGTCCAGCTCCGCCCGTGTGGCACTGCCCCACCTGTCCAGCTCCGCCCATGTGGTACTGCCCCACCTGTCCAGCTTCACCCGTGTGGCACTGCCCCACCTGTCCAGCTCTGCCCCTGCGGCGCTGCCCCACCTGTCCAGCTCTGCCCCTGCAGCACTGCCCCACCTGTCCAGCTCTGCCCGTGTGGTACTGCCCCACCTGTCCAGCTTCACCCCGGTGGTGCTGCCCCACCTGTCCAGCTTCACCCCTGCGGCGCTGCCCCACCTGTCCAGCTCTGACCATGTGGCACTGCCCCACCTGTCCAGTTTCACCCGTGTGGCACTGCCCCACCTGTCCAGCTTCACCCGTGTGGTACTGCCCCACCTGTCCAGCTCTGCCCCTGCGGCGCTGCCCCATCTGTCCAGCTCCGCCCGTGTGGCACTGCCCCACCTGTCCAGCTCCGCCCGTGTGGTACTGCCCCACCTGTCCAGCTTCACCCGTGTGGCATTGCCCCACCTGTCCAGCTCTGCCCCTGCGGCGCTGCCCCACCTGTCCAGCTCTGCCCGTGTGGCACTGCCCCACCTGTCCAGCTCTGCCTGTGTGGCACTGCCCCACCTGTCCAGCTCCGCCCGTGTGGCACTGCCCCACCTGTCCAGCTCTGCCCATGTGGCACTGCCCCACCTGTCCAGCTTCGCCTGTGTGGCGCTGCCCCACCTGTCCAGCTCCGCCCGTGTGGCGCTGCCCCACCTGTCCAGCTCCGCCCATGTGGCACTGCCCCACCTGTCCAGCTCTGCCCGTGTGGCACTGCCCCACCTGTCCAGCTCTGCCCGTGTGGCACTGCCCCACCTGTCCAGCTCTGCCCATGTGGCACTGCCCCACCTGTCCAGCTCTGCCCGTGTGGCACTGCCCCACCTGTCCAGCTCCGCCCGTGTGGCACTGCCCCACCTGTCCAGCTCCGCCCATGTGGCACTGCCCCACCTGTCCAGCTCTGCCCATGTGGCACTGCCCCACCTGTCCAGCTCTGCCCGTGTGGCGCTGCCCCACCTGTCCAGCTTCACCCCTGCGGCGCTGCCCCACCTGTCCAGCTCTGCGCCTGTGGCACTGCCCCACCTGTCCAGCTCTGCCCCTGCGGCGCTGCCCCACCTGTCCCGCTCTGCCCCTGCGGCGCTGCCCCACCTGTCCAGCTCTGTCCCTGCGGCGCTGCCCCACCTGTCCAGCTCTGTCCCTGCGGCGCTGCCCCACCTGTCCAGCTCTGCCCGTGTGGCACTGCCCCACCTGTCCAGCTCTGCCCGTGTGGCACTGCCCCACCTGTCCAGCTCTGCCCGTGTGGCACTGCCCCACCTGTCCAGCTCTGCCCGTGTGGCACTGCCCCACCTGTCCAGCTCTGCCCGTGTGGCACTGCCCCACCTGTCCAGCTCTGCCTGTGTGGCACTGCCCCACCTGTCCAGCTCTGCCCGTGTGGCACTGCCCCACCTGTCCAGCTCTGCCCCTGCGGCACTGCCCCACCTGTCCTGCTCTGCCCGTGTGGTGCTGCCCCACCTGTCCAGCTCTGCCCCTGCGGCACTGCCCCACCTGTCCTGCTCTGCCCGTGTGGTGCTGCCCCACCTGTCTGTTCCTGCCCATGCCGTACTGTCCACCTGCTCTGTTGCCACCCACCCCATCCTGGACTGCCACCGGTCACTCAGTGATGGTTATGGCCTCCCTCTGTCACTGGTTAGCCAGTGATGTCACAATGCTTCACTATGGTGTCACATGGTAACAGCTGCATTCCAGAACCAATCAGACTGCAGCTCTTGTGGGCAACCTTGGGGAGCAGCTCGTTCTCTCCACTCTGAGATCGATATTGTATTTCTGCTTTGAAAATGCAAGTAGAGGAGGAGCCCGTGCTGCCTGCTGATTACCCAGATTCCCACCCCCACGGTAAGAAGTGACCATGGTTAGGAAGCCCCACACATTGCCCCCACTCCTCTGTTTAAAGCTAATAATTCCGGTGCTGGTATCAAATATCAAACCTTTTGTATTGCAGAACTGAGGCAGCCTGGATCTTATGCTGGACGCTAAACTGTACTGCAGTTTGTGTGGAAATTCCATCGATCACTGTGTTGGGTTAAACTCTGAACCAGTTTCACACAGGCCAAAATGAGAAGTGTGATTTATTTATATTTAAAAGATCACACGGAATGTAGTACCATGCATTCACTACCTGGTGTGGGCAGTGGTTTAGTAGAGCTGCAGCTACAAAATGCTTGCTTATGTGAGCTTGTGGTGCTCTTTAACCCTTGTGAAACCCACCAAGAGCTGAACAACATGTAATAGATCTAGAGATAAAAACAAAAAAACTGCGGATGCTGGAAATCCAAAACAAAAACAGAATTACCTGGAAAACCTCAGCAGGTCTGGCAGCATCGGCGGAGAAGAAAAGAGTTGATGTTTGAAGTTCTGTCGAAGGGTCATGAGGACTCGAAACGTCAACTCTTTTCTTCTCTGCCGATGCTGCCAGACCTGCTGAGTTTTTCCAGGGAATTCTGTTTCTGTTTTGTAATAGATCCATTTGTTTAAACTTCTTTTCACTTCTTTGAGGATAGGGTTACTTTGTTTTCAGGAAACTAGGGCTGACATGAGAATAACAAAATTCTCTTAATATTTCTGAGATTTCCTAATGTCCTTCAGAGAAGGAAATCTGCCATACTTACCCGGTCTGGTCTACATGTGACTCCAGACCCACAGCAATGTGGTTGACTCTTAAATGCTCTCTGAAATGGCCCAGCAAGCCACTCAGTTCTCAGGTCAATTAGGGATGGGCAATAAATGCTGGCCCAGTGAGCGATGCCCACATCCCATGAATGAATAATTTTTTTTTAAATTTGAAGACGATATCACAAGGTAAAAACCACATGAAATGTAAGGCAGAATGTAGACCCATAATTCATGGGGAAGCTACAGCCTGTGTAGTAATCAACCTCCCCTCACCACCTCCTCTACGCGAGACACACCTCCCCTCTCCCCCACCCCTCCAGCCCACAACACACATCCCACCAATGCAAACCCCTTTTCTCTGTCAAATTCGGGATGGACATTAGATGAATGAGCAGAGCCTCACTTTGTCAACAGCTCCCTGGATGATTGGAGTTGTTTATTACCTGGGGATTCCTGGTATGTCACCCCCTCTGAGAGTGATGCTGGTGATTTATAGCCCCTCGCCCCCACCTAACCACCTGTGGCTCACTGGGCCCCCCCCACATTGATAAAGTCTTGGAGACCAGCAAGTTCAGTGGTGGGATCCCCAAACCATGACCTCAGTACCTCTGAGCTGGAAATTGGTGGGGTCATTAGCAGTGATCTCTGTTGGTAAACCTGTTTCTACAGGTGTTAGGAGACTGCCTCTTCGCATTGGCTTTTTCTCAACTCAAGATACTTCTTTCCCTGCCTCCTACAGATTTGGTGTTGTTTGTAGCCACCATTATGACCTGTCTCCTCATCATACAAGCCCTGCCATGTGTCACTGTGAAGAGGAAACAACAAAGAGAGAAGTCTGATCACGTAGGGATCCACTTTGCCCAACCTCAATCGGGATACTTCACTTCCAGTTTGGTGGGATCCATTTGGTGTTCAGTGTTTTCCCATTCTCAGACTGGGAGTGGTGACAATCTGATTTCCAAGACACAAACATCAGTCAATAGCCAACCCACAACCCTTCCAGTCCTCTTGTTCCCCAGTCTCTCACTGCAGCCTGTGCTGGCCATGGAGGTGACTGCTGCCACTGAGTATGTATTCCCTCAAACACCAGCCCAGCCTAAAGAGAAACCACTTTCTAGCTTATATCCCCAGTTGGATGATACCAAACATTCCACCCAGCTGCCCTCAGCCTCCTGCTCTGTTGTGAGATCCTGCAGTCGCTCTCCTCCAGCTTCAATCTCGCCAAGTGCCCAATCCTTGATTCCTCTGTTCAACTTGAACCCCACTTTCAGCCTTGGTTGTCCTAAAGATCAAAGGCTGACACCTCCCTGTAGTTCAAAAGAAAGAAGATTGTCTACAGAGTCCAGCAGACACAACGGTGAATATCCAGAGAAGGATGAAGTTCCTCATGGTCTCATGAACCATTACACACCTTGGTCAGTGCTGGAGTCAAGGTTCAATTCAAATTCTTCAGCTGTGCCCAGTGCTAATTCTTTGTCTTCAGATCTTGTAAACCCTACCACTGTGACCTCGCCAGCACCATACAACTTAGCCCACACACCCGGGATGGGGCTGCTAGCAGCCAGAGAAAACTACTGCACACTAGATTTCTGCAGTTGCCTGCAAGACAAATCACCAAAACCAAACTCAAGCCTCAAAGGCTTCACTGGTCAGAATGGTGAGGTACCAGTCACAACTCCCAACCCCAGTGTCACCATTGCTTCTTCATCAGCCAATCAGCCAAAGAGGTCAACTGGAGGTTACTCTGAAGGGTTGAGGTCAACTACAAGAGCAAGTGACCAGGATAGTCTATGTCCCAAAGTAGCAGAAGATCATGGCCTCTTCACCATTTCGCACCTCACTGCCTCTTCACATCTTGGAAGCTCTGGAGACAACGTAAGCAAAGATCATTCCATAAAGCAGACACCAAACCTAATGTCGATTCCGAGACACTGCCAAACTCCCCGACTACTCCCAGCACCATCTTCATCTGTCTCAAAATTAGAGTGGAAATCAGAACCATCCTTCACAGATCCAACCCATATGAGACCTTCAAAATGTGATGAGTTTGTTGAGATACCACTTGATGAAATATGCCCTCCAAATCCCAAAACATTTCCTGAAAGGAAAGCGCGGTTGGGAATCTTGGAGCCACTGTCAGAGATCTGGACCAAGATTCTGTCATCTTCAATGTTAAACTGTTTCCATATCCCAGCAACAGAAAAGCTCCAAGTTCCCATAGGGAAGAGTCTGACTACAGCTTCTAGCAACACTCTGAGTGTCAGAGTTGAATCAGAAGCACCGGTCTCAGGGACTGGACTGGACACAGGACATGTCTGGGGGAAGATTTTGAAAGTTTCTAGCTCCAGCCATGAACCATTACCCTGGGGAGAAACTTTTGCTGATCTATTGTTCCAAAAAATTTTCAAACCAAATGAAATTCTTAAAGGTGACCAGCCCGTTTCTAGCGGAGGAACAGAGTGGGATGGACAGAATGAGTCTCGACTAACAGCTGTGAAGAGACCAATGATTTGCAAAGACCAAGACAGTGCAAAAAGCACAATTCCTGTCAACAAGGAGGTGTTAATGTTCATTCCTGGACAATCTATTCAAAATTCTCATTGTGAGTCCTCTGTTCCCTGGGCAGGAGCCCCCCAGTCCAGCTCAAAATAAGTTCCTTCCATTAGCCCCCTGCCCTTGTCTGAATGGGTTTCAGCTTTCAAAATCAGACCTCCAGCATCAAGCATGAGGAAGAGCTGCAATTGGACCAACTCTTGAGAGTATAAACAATATTTGTTCCAATAATCTTTAACTTTTGTAGATTATTCAACCCCCTCCATCACATTTCATCGCTCCAGAACAATCTGCTTTATTGGAAATTGCAGAAAACCAATAAACGATGTCCTTTCATTGGCTAGTTGTGGGTGAGTTTGGGACCACAGATGGAGTGATCTTGAGGGTCAGGTGAGGTTCTGATCACCAGTGTAAATCAGGCCGAGGGTGGAGTGGGAGGTAGGGATGAGGGGGTAGGGGTGGGCAAATGGGCAGAAGATGAGGGGAGTAAGGTGATTGGAACAATAGAATCAGAAGTCATCTGACTCCAGTCAAGTTGGTTGGGCTCCTGGTTGGATGTGTCCCCACAAGTTACAGATGAGAGGGATTTCAAAGTGTGAAAATCATTCCGTTACTATTCAATTCTTTAAATCTCTGAAACACCTCTAAAACTGTATAACATTTCTATCACATGGGCCTTTCCATCGAATAGAATCCTAGAAGGTTTATGGCACTGAAAGAAGCCACATATCTGAGGCAGCTAAAACTCAAGGCCAGCCTAGACCCGCTCTCCAGCTCCTGGTCCACGGGGCAGGTTCCAGCACTTGAGGTGCATATCCAGACACCTTTTAAATGAGTTGAGAGCTTCTGCCTCTACTCCCCGTTCAGGCAGTGGGTTCCAAACCCCCACACCCTCTGGGTGAAAAAATGTTTCCTTTACTCTCTTCTAATCTTTCTACCAATCTTTTTAAATCTATGCCCATCCCATCCACTCTATCCAGGCCCCTCACGATTCTGTACATCTGAATCAAATCTCCCCTCAGCCTCCTCTGTTCCAAGGAGAACAACCCCAGCCTTTCCAATCTTTCCTCATTGCTGCAATTTTCCAGTCCTGGTAACATTCCTGTAAATGTCCTCAGTATCCTCTCTATTGTAGTTACATTCTTTCTGTAAGGAGGTGACCAGAGCTGCACACAGCACTCAAGTTGTGACATAACTAATGTTTTATACAGTTCCAGCATAACCTCACTGTTCTTATATTCTATGCCTGGGCTAATAAATGAAAGGTTTCCATTTGCCTTCTTAACATTGTCAGATTCTCAAACGGGCTTTGACTTTTTAGATCATTCTTGAGATGTAGGATTCGCTGGCTGGGCCCAGCATTTATTGTCCATCCCTAGTTGCCCCTTGAGAAGGTGGTGGTGAGCTGCCTTCTTGAACCGCTGCAGTCCACGTGGTGTAGGTACACCCACAGCGCTGTTAGGGAGGGAGTTCCAGGATTCCAGGGAGAGGAATAAGTCACGAGCCATCCAGTTTTTTGTCTGAAACTAGCCCCAACTTTGTTTAGGAAAGTTGCCATGCTCAGTCTGTAGAATAGAATGAGAGGTATAGAACTGTCCTTTAATCTTAACTTTATTTTGTTCTCAAGTAGAGAGTGCAGAAGCAATGATCACCCTTTAAGAAGAACCTGTACTAGGTATTGTCAATATGACACAGCCTTAGAGCTGCAGAGTCCAGATTTCAGCCCTGGCCTGTGTGGAGTGAGCGGATTAGAACTGGGACAACAGGACTTGCTGTCAGATTCAGTCTCATCTCCCTTGCTTGGGCTGGAGGGTGAGGTGAGAAAAGTCTGACCACTGATTGCTGTCCTGTGAATCTGGTGGGATCTGAGTGTCTGTCAGTACATGTGTTTCTGTGTTCATGTGCAGCAGTACAAGAAATAGTTGTGATTCTAATGATTTATAATTTCGGGAATCATTTAATCTGTTCATCCCATTTCTCTGTTAGCTGCAGTGAGACTGTCTCTTCCCCATCAGAGGCTCGGACATCACCAGGAGCTGCAACAGTCCGGGTGCGCTCCTGGTGTCTGGGCGCACTCTCTGTGCCTGGATCCAGTCTCTCCCCACATCACTTCCCATCTCGCAGGTCTGGGGGTCCGCTCACCTGGTGTCAGTGTCTGGGGCATCCTCGCCCCCACTCCTGCAAGATAGCCTGATCCAGAACCTGCAGCAAGTCAGTGCCGTGAAGCAGCCTTGCCCCATGGAGTGGAGCATTGACCTCGCAGTCGATGGGACTGAGAATCGGCAAAACCTCAAGTGGGGGGTTCGATACCCACAGGCAGCTCATCAGATCTGGAGGAAGCAAAGCCAGGGGCATTGTTAGATCGCCACAAAATCAGTAATTTGGACAATCTGCATCTTCAGGAACTTCAGACATTCCCACCACTGTCGTTCCTCCCCTCCACCCCCCCCCCCCCCCCCCGCCGGGAGTTGGTGGGCAGCGGCTGGGGGTGTGGGGTGGTGGTGGTGGTTACACCAAATTCAGCAAAGATTCCAACCCCTAATCCACAAACCCATTCCCACAACGATGTGGAAGCGAATATCAGAAGGGGGCCAGCCAGTGTGTTCCCCCTGCAGTCGAATAACCAACTGACTGCCCTTATCTGGCTGGTGTACTGGGGCAGAGGCTTTGCCTGCACTCAGGGGCAGACTTAACCTTCTGCTGAAGGCAAGTCAGACGAACTGGATTTCCAACAATGCCTGCCAATGTAATTCAGAGCTAAGGTCCCTACCTGTTCTCCAGTCTCCCACGCTCAGATTCTCTCTGGGACAGCACTGCTCCTCTCTATCCAATCCACTCCAAACCTTCAGTCTCTTGTGCTGAAAGGGACCCAGGTTTTCAGCAACACTTGCATTGTCCTCACACAGACACTGAAACATAACATTAAAACTCAACACAGGACAATGAGCAGGAGTTAGATCGAGAGTAAAACTCCCTCTACACCGTCCCCATCAAACACTCCCAGGACAGGTACAGCACGGGGTTAGATACAGAGTAAAGCTCCTTCTACACTGCCCCCATCAAAGACTCCCAGGACAGGTACAGCACGGGGTTAGATACAGAGTAAAGCTCCCTCTACACTGTCCCCATCAAACACTCCCAGGACAGGTACAGCATGGGGTTAGATACAGAGTAAAGCTCCCTCTACACCGTCCCCATCAAACACTCCCAGGACAGGTACAGCACGGGATTAGATACGGAGTAAAGCTCCCTCTACACTGTCTCCATCAAACACTCCCAGGAGAGGTACAGCACGGGGTTAGATACAGAGTAAAGCCCCCTCTACACTGTCCCCATCGAACACTCCCAGGACAGGTACAGCATGGGGTTAGATACAGAATAAAGCTCCCTCTACACTGTCCCCATCAAACATTCCCAGGACAGGTACAGCACGGGGTTAGATACAGAGTAAAGCTCCCTCTGCACTGTCCCCATCAAACACTCCCAGGAGAGGTACAGCACGGGGTTAGATACAGAGTAAAGCTCCCTCTACACTGTCCCCATGAAACACTCCCAGGACTGGTACAGCACGGGGTTAGATACAGAGTAAAGCTCCCTCTACACTGTCCCCATCAAATACTCTCAGGACAGGTACAGCATGGGGTTAGATACAGAGTAAAGCTCCCCCTACACTGTCCCCATCAAACACTCCCAGGACAGGTACAACACGGGGTTAGATACAGAGTAAAGCTCCCTGTACTCTGTCCCCATCAAACACTCCCAGGACAGGTACAGCACGGGGTTAGATACAGAGTAAAGCTTCCTCTACACTGTCCCATTAAACACTCCCAGACATGTACAGCACAGGGTTAGATACAGAGTAAAGCTCCCTCTACACTGTCCCCATGAAACACTCCCAGGGCAGGTACAGCACGGGGTTAGATACAGAGTAAAGCTCCCTCTACACCGTCCCCATCAAACACTCCCAGGACAGGTACAGCATGGGGTTAGATACAGAGTAAAGCTCCCTCTACACTGTCTCCATCAAACACTCCCAGGACAGGTACAGCACGGGTTAGATACAGAGTAAAGCTCCCTCTACACTGTCCCCATGAAACACTCCCAGGACTGGTACAGCACGGGGTTAGATACAGAGTAAAGCTCCCTCTACACTGTAACAAAAACAGAATTACCTGGAAAAATTCAGCAGGTCTGGCAGCATCGGCGGAGAAGAAAAGAGTTGACGTTTCGAGTCCTCATGACCCTTCAACAGAACTTGAGTTCGAGTCCCAAATTCAGTGGTGGGGTCATGGTCCAGGGAGAGGTAGGAGGAAGTGTCTGCGAGTTGACGCTCAGCCTCCGCGAGGTAGAGGTCAGTGCGCCAGACAACAACAGCACCACCCTTGTCAGCGGGTTTGATGACAATGTCAGGGACTCGAACTCAAGTTCTGTCGAAGGGTCATGAGGACTCGAAACATCAACTCTTTTCTTCTCCGCCGATGCTGCCAGACCTGCTGAGTGTTTCCAGGTAATTCTGTTTTTGTTTTGGATTTCCAGCATCCACAGTTTTTTTGTTTTTATCCCTCTACACTGTCTCCATCAAACACTCCCAGGACAGGTACAGCACGGGGTTAGATACAGAGTAAAGCTCCCTCTACACTGTCTCCATCAAACACTCCCAGGACAGGTACAGCACGGGGTTAGGTACAGAGTAAAGCTCCCTCTACACTGTCCCCATCAAACACTTCCTGGACAGATATAGCACGGGGTTAGATACAGAGTAAAGCTCCTTCTACACTGTCCCCATCAAACAGTCCCAGGACCGGTACAGCACGGGGTTAGATACAGACTAAAGCTCCCTCTACACTGTCCCCATCAAACACTCCCAGGACAGGTACAGCACGGGGTTAGATACAGAGTAAATCTCCCTCTACACTGTCCCCATCAAACACTCCCAGGACAGGAACAGCACGGGGTTAGATACAGAGTAAAGCTCCCTCTACACTGTCCCCATCAAACACTCCCAGGACAGGTACAGCACAGGGTTAGATACAGAGTAAATCTCCCTCTACACTGTCCCCATCAAACACTCCCAGGACAGGTAAAGCCTTGAGCTTGCATTAGTCCAGGCTACTTTCTGCCTTCTGGGTCACAATACACTGTTGACATGATCCGGTACCAGAGGAACAAACGTCTGTTTGTATGGAGCTGCTGGTGATTGTGGGGTCCCCTGTCCCAGGATTTGAAAAACTTTGGGCATCTACAGGGTTGATGGTGGACTGGCTGAATGGAGAGCGGTGGTGGGAGGCGGGGGTATGAGATTCCCCCAGCCCCTGAATACTCCAACAGCATCCTCAGCCCACAGCAGGGGTGGATCTCACCAAGCTGGATATTCAAACTGTCTGAGCCTTGTTGGTGTTTGTCGTTTCCTCCTGGGGATGATCAGGACAGGTTCTGCTGGGGCCTGAGCCTCCAGCTCGGGACACTGCCAGGACCGGTTCTGCTGGGGCCTGAGCCTCCAGCTCGGGACACTGCCAGGACCGGTTCTGCTGGGGCCTGAGCCTCCAGCTCGGGACACTGCCAGGACCGGTTCTGCTGAGGCCTGAGCCTCCAGCTCGGGGCACTGCCAGGACAGGTTCTGCTGGGGCCTGAGCCTCCAGCTCGGGGTACTGCCAGGACCGGTTCTGCTGGGGCCTGAGCCTCCAGCTCGGGACACTGCCAGGACAGGTTCTGCTGGGGCCTGAGCCTCCAGCTCGGGGCACTGCCAGGACCGGTTCTGCTGGGGCCTGAGCCTCCAGCTCGGGACACTGCCAGGACAGGTTCTGCTGGGGCCTGAGCCTCCAGCTCGGGGCACTGCCAGGACCGGTTCTGCTGGGGCCTGAGCCTCCAGCTCGGGGTACTGCCAGGACCGGTTCTGCTGGGGCCTGAGCCTCCAGCTCGGGACACTGCCAGGACAGGTTCTGCTGGGGCCTGAGCCTCCAGCTCGGGGCACTGCCAGGACCGGTTCTGCTGGGGCCTGAGCCTCCAGCTCGGGACACTGCCAGGACAGGTTCTGCTGGGGCCTGAGCCTCCAGCTCGGGGTACTGCCAGGACCGGTTCTGCTGGGGCCTGAGCCTCCAGCTCGGGGTACTGCCAGGACAGGTTCTGCTGGGGCCTGAGCCTCCAGCTCGGGGCACTGCCAGGACAGGTTCTGCTGGGGCCTGAGCCTCCAGCTCGGGGCACTGCCAGGACCAGTTCCTTGAGCTGCTGGCCTTCCTAGGCTGACCTCAGTGAACTCTCTAAAGAGTCCAGTGTCTCCTCTCCTGTCTGGTGACTGATAGGATGGGGCATAGGTTCCTCCTGCAGCCAGTGCACAATCTGACCTCTTCCCCAACTCACCACTGCGAGGTCACAGGTCAAACGTGTCTCCCGCTTCCTCTTCATTCTGCACTGCAGTCTTGGGTCCCACACGCTGCACAGAGAGAATCTGCAAGAGTGACCACAGCATCAGGATGGCACTGAGTACGCCCGAGTATGCAGTGCCCAGCGCGATGTCTACCTGCAACCCCTGTGCTTACTGAGGAGACTTTCAGCAATGTGACTGCAGAGTCAAGGGGCAGGAGATGTGAGGTATGAATCTGAGTGACGGGAGAGTCCAAGTGAGGGGTGTGTCCGAGTGAAAAGGGGAGTCTAAAGTTAGCAGGAGTCTGAGCGAGGGGACTCTGGGAGAGGGTGGGGGGGAGTCTGGGTGAGGTGGGGGGGAGTCTGGGCGAAGGAGGGGAGTCTGGGCGAGGGGAGTCTGGGAGAGGGTGGGGGGGAGTCTGGGTAGGGGGGGCAGTCTGGATAGGGGGGGCAGTCTGGGTGAGGGGGGAGTCTGGGTGAGGGGGCTTGGATGTGTCCTCTGGCTGATTCATTCTGAAAGGATCTTCCACCATCGAAGCCAGACAGGGTCTGCCTCTGGCCTCTGGCCTCTGGCCTCCGTCCACATCCATGGCACTCACTGTGACTGAGTCCCTGATCACATGTTCAGGGAAAGCTTCCCACACTCTGGGCACTGAGAGGGGTGGGGGTGGGGGTGGGGTGGGGCTGGGCACTGAGAGGGGTGGGGGTGGGGTGGGGCTGGGCACTGAGAGGGGTGGGGGTGGGGGTGGGGTGGGGCTGGGCACTGAGAGGGG
>JANJGN010000037.1:15118593-15130546 GCA_026770705.1 Isurus oxyrinchus
CAACAACCCCCGAGTGCCCCCTAGCCCTCCCAACAACCCCCCCAACAGCCACCGACTGCCCCCAGCCCTCCCGGTTGCCTCCAGCCCCCCTGACTGCCCCCCAGCCCCTGACTGCCCCCAACAACCCCCGACTGCCCCCAGACCCCCGACTGCCCCCAAACCCCCCGACTGCCCCGAACAACCCCAGACTGCCCCCAGCCCCCCTGACTGCCCCCAGCCCCCCTGACTGCCCCCCAGCCCCCGACCGCCCCCAACCCCCCGACCGCCCCCAACAACCTCCCAACAGCCACCAAACCCCGACTGCCCCCAAACCCTGACTGCCCCCAACAACCCCCGACTGCCACCAACCCTCGACTGCCCCCAGCCCCCCGACTGCCCCCAACAACCCCCGACTGCCCCCAACAACCCCCGACTGCCACCAAACCCTCGACTGCCCCCAGCCCCCCGACTGCCCCCAGCCCCCCTGACTGCCCCCAACCCCCCGACTGACCCCAACAACCCCCCGATTGCCACCAAACCCCCCGATTGCCCCAACAAACCCCGACCGCCCCCAAAAACCTCCCAAATGCCCAACAACCCCCCGACTGCCCCCAACCCCCCCAACCGCCCCCAGACCCCCTGACTGCCCCCAATAACCCCCGACTGCCCCATCAACCGACTGCCCCCTGCCCCCAAGCCCCCCGACAACCCCCGACTGCCCCCAGCCCCCTGACTGCCCCAATAACCTCCGACTGCCCCCAATAACCCCCCGACTGCCCCCTGCCCCCAAGCCCCCCGACAACCCCCTGACTGCCCCCTGCCCCCAAGACCCCCGACAACCCCCGACTGCCCCCAGCCCCGCAAATGCCCCCTACAACACCCCCGACTGCCCCCAACAACTCCCCGACTGCCCCATCAACCCTGACTGCCCCCAGCCCCCCAACTGCCCCCAGCCCCCCGACTGCCCCCAACAACCCCCCGACTGCTCCCAGCCCCCCCGACCACCCGAACAACACTCTGACTGCCCCCCACCAACCCCCAACTGCCCCCAAGCCCCCGACTGCCCCAACAACCCAACAACCCCCGACTGCCCCCAAACCCCGACTGCCC
Organism: Isurus oxyrinchus; assembly: GCA_026770705.1. Lineage (NCBI taxonomy): Eukaryota > Metazoa > Chordata > Chondrichthyes > Lamniformes > Lamnidae > Isurus > Isurus oxyrinchus. The sequence goes on from JANJGN010000037.1 coordinate 15,119,683, forward strand.
CCAACATCCCCCCGACTGCCCCAACAAAGCCCGAACGCCCCCAAAAACCCCCCCAAATGCCCCCCAACAACTCCCCGGACCGCCCCCAACCCCCCCCGAATGCCCCCAGCCCCCCGACTGCCCCCAATAAACCCCCGACTGCCCCCAGCTGCCCGACTACCCCCAACTGCCCCAATAACCCCCGACTGCCCCCAATAACCCCCGACTGCCCCCGAGCCCCCCGACAACCACCGACTGCCCTCCAACAACCCCCTGACTGCCCCCAACAACCCCCGACCGCCCCAATAACCCCCGACCGCCCCAATAACCCCCGACTGCCTCGATAACCCCCGACTGCCCCCGAGCCACCCCGACTGCCCCCAATAACCCCCGACTGCCCTCAGCCCCCCGACTGCCCCCAATAACCCCCGACTGCCCCCAGCTGCCTGACTGCCCCCAACATCCCCCCGACTGCCCCGAACAACCCCCTCGACTGCCCCGAACAACCCCCGATTGCCCCCAATAACACCCGACTGCCCCCAGCCCCCGGACTGCCCCCAACAACACTCTGACTGCCCCCCAACAACCCCCCTGACCGCCCCAGACAACCCCTGACTGCCCCAGACCCCAACTGCCCCCCACCCCCCCCATCCGCTCCCAGCCCCTGACTGCCCCAACAACCCCCAACTGCCCCCAAACCGCCGACTGCCCCCAACAACCCCCAACTGCCCCCAAACCGCCGACTGCCCCCAACAACCCCCAACTGCCCCCAAAACCCCTGACCGACCCCAACAACTCCCGACTGCCCCCAACAATCCCCAACTGCCCCCAGAAAAACCCCCAACTACCCCCAAACACCCGACCGCCCCCAAACCCCCGACTGCCCCCATCAACCCCCGACTGCCCCCAAACCCCCCGACTGCCCCCAACAACCCCGACTGCCCCCAACAAACCCCGACTGCCCCAACAACCCCCCGACTGCCCCCAAAATCCCCGACTGCCCCATCAAACCCCCGACTGCCCCCAACAAACCCCGACTGCCCCCAACAACCCCCGACTGCCCCCAAATCCCCGACTGCCCCATCAACCCCTCGACTGCCCCCAACAAACCCCCGACTGCCCCCAAACCCCCGACTGCCCTCAACAACCCCCGACTGCCCCAACAAACCCCGACTGCCCCCAAACACCCAACTGCCCCCAAAACCCTGACTGCCCCCAACAACCCCCGACTGCCCCCAAACCCCCGACTGCCCCCCATCAACCCCCGACTGCCCCCAAACCCCCGACTGCCCCCAACAACCCTCGACTGCCCCCAACAACACCCAACTGCCCCCAAAACCCAGACTGCCCCCAACAACCCCCGACTGCCCCCAAACCCCCGACTGCCCCCATCAACCCCCGACTGCCCCCAAACCCCCGACTGCCCCCAACAACCCCCGACTGCCCCCAACAAAACCCCGACTGCCCCCAACAACCCCCCGACAGCCCCCAAATCCCCGACTGCCCCATCAACCCCCGACTGCCCCCAACAAACCCCGACTGCCCCCAACAACCCCCGACTGCCCCCAAATCCCCGACTGCCCCATCAACCCTCGACTGCCCCCAACAACACCCGACTGCCCCCAAACCCCCGACTGCCCTCAACAACCCCCGACTGCCCCAACAACCCCGGACTGCCCCCAAACCCCCGACTGCCCCCAACAAACCCCGACTGCCCCAACAACCTCCAACTGCCCCCAAAACCCTGATCGACCCCCAACAACCGCTGACCTGCCCCCAACAATCCCCAACTGCCCCCAACAATCCCCAACTGCCCCCAAACACCCGACTTCCCCCAACAACCCCGACTGCCCCCAAACCCCCCGACTGCCCCAACAACCCCCCAACAACCCCCGACTGCCCCCCAAACCCCCCGACTGCCCCCAACAACCCCGACTGCCCCCAACAATCCCCAACTGCCACCCAACTAACCCCAAACACCTGACTGCCCCCAACTGCCCCCCGACTGCCCCCCAAACCCCTGACTGCCCCAACAACCCCCCAACAACCCCCAAATCCCCGACTGCCCCAACAACCCCCGACTGCCCCCAACCCCGACTGCCCCCAACAACCCCCCGACGGCCACCAAAACCCCGACTGCCCCCAAACCCCCAACTGCCCCCAAACCCCCGATTGCCCCCAACAACCCCCAACTGCCACCAAACCCCGACTGCCCCCAAACCCTCGACTTCCCCCAAACCCCCGACTGTCCCCCAAACCCCTGACTGCCCCAACAAACCCCCAACTGCCACCACCCCCAACTGCCCCCCAAAGCCCCGACTGCCCCAACAACCCCCCAACAACCCCCGACTGCCCCCAAACCCCCGACTGCCCCAACAACCCCCGACTGCCTCCCAAACCCCCGACTGCCCCCAGCCCCCGACTGCCCCCAACCCCGGACTGCCCCCAACCCCCGACTGCCCCCAAACCGACTGCCTCCAACTCCCGACTGCCCCCAAACCGACTGCCTCCAACCCCCCGACTGCCTCCAACCCCCGACTGCCGCAAACCCCCGACTTCCCTCAACAGACCCCCAACAACCCCCGACTGCCCCCAACCCCCCTGACTGCCCCCAACCCCCGACTGCCCCCCAACCCCCCCGACTGCCCCCAACAAGCCCCGACTGCCCACAAGCCCCCCGACTGCCCCCAAACCCCGACTGCCCCCAACCCCCGACTGCCCCCAACCCCCGACTGCCCCCAACCCCCGACTGCCCCAACCCCGACTGCCCCCAACCCCCTGACTGCCCCCAACCCCCGACTGCCGCAAAACCCCAACTGCCCCCAAACCCCCCGACTGCCCCCAGCCACCGACTAAACCCCAACAACACCCGACAGCCCCCAGCACCCCCCAACTGCCCTCAGCCCCCCGATTTCCCCCAACAACCCCCGAATACCCCCCAACCCCCGAATACGCCCAAATACCCCCCATGAGGAGCCCTGACTATCCCTTCAACTATCCTCCCTCTGCACTAAAACACCTCCCAACCCACCTCTCGGCTATCACCTGGCCCCCTGAATACCCTCACTCACCCCTAACCCTCCCAGATCACCCAACCCCCTCCCCCTCCCCCGACTCCCCCCCCTCACCACCGCCGCCCCCCCCCAACCTACCATCCTGCCGAGGTACCGAACACTCCCACAAACCCATCTTACAAACTCACCTTCTCTCCTCTCCTGGGGCTGTTAATCTTATCGCCGTACAGCAGCTAGTGCTTTAAAAAGGGAATCTTCACACCCACTGAGCTGGAGGGACGCCCGGGGAGGGAGAGGGGTGGGAGTGGGGGCTGCCCTGAGCTGGCGGGACTCCGGTGGTGGGGGGTCTGCCTTGCCGATTTCTCAGCAGGCCTGGCTGGGAGATCTGGATGAGGAATGTGCGGCTCCAGTTTAGTGTCAGTAAAGTGGAGCAGAGTTTCGGGAACATTAATTCCTGTTATCATCGTTTATCTGTTACACTCTGGGCCAACATTTCAGTTTCTCAATCAGTTTCGCAGGCAATGGTTACACTGGAGTCACTGGGTCTCCCACTGGAAGAGCCCGTTTTACTCTGCTGTACGATACTGCCCTGTGCCTGTATGACGTTATAATTGAAAGGTGCTTGGCATTGTGAGGGTTGAGGTGGAGAATAGCACTGCCCACGGTATGATGTATAGAGTCAAATGGCAATGGATTCAGACAACAGTCGAGAGAAAGCTCTGCAGCCAGCCTGCATGGAGACAACACCTCTATGTATGACCATACTTTCGATCAGTAAATAGTTAATGGTTATCAATAAAGGGTTCATGTTTAAACATGTAAATCTGCAGGATCTTATCACTAAGCCACAACAGACAACACTAAATTACAAGATACTGTGACCTCGTGCTGTACCGGTGTGGAGGGAGCTTTACTCTGTATCTAACCCGTGCTATACCTGTCCTGGGAATGTTTGATGGAGACAGTGTAGAGGGAGCTTTACTCTGTATCTAACCCTGTGCTGTACCTGTCCTGGGAGTGTTTGATGGGGACAGTGTAGAGGGAGCTTTACTCTGTATCTAACCCCGTGCTGTACCTGTCCTGGGAGTGTTTGATGGAGACAGTGTAGAGGGAGCTTTACTCTGTATCTAACCCCGTGCTGTACCTGCCCTGGGAGTGTTTGATGGGGACGGTGTAGAGGGAGATTTACTCTGTATCTAACCCCGTGCTGTACCTGCCCTGGGAGTGTTTGATGGGGACGGTGTAGAGGGAGCTTTACTCTGTATCTAACCCGTGCTGTACCTGTCCTGGGAGTGTTTGATGGAGACAGTGTAGAGGGAACTTTACTCTGTATCTAACCCTGTGCTGTACCTGTCCTGGGAGTGTTTGATGGGGACAGTGTAGAGGGAAGCTTTACTCTGTATCTAACCCCATGCTGTACCTGTCCTGGGAGTGTTTGATGGGGACAGTGTAGATGGAGCTTTACTCTGTATCTAACCCGTGCTGTACCTGTCCTGGGAGTGTTTGATGGAGACAGTGTAGAGGGAGCTTTACTCTGTATCTAACCCCGTGCTGTACCTGTCCTGGGAGCGTTTGATGGGAACAGTGTAGAGGGAGCTTTACTCTGTATCTAACCCCGTGCTGTACCTGTCCTGGGAGTGTTTGATGGGGACGGTGTAGAGGGAGCTTTACTCCATATCTAACCCTGTGCTGTACCTGTCCTGGGAGTGTTTGATGAGGACAGTGTAGAGGGAGCTTTACTCTGTATCTAACCCCGTGCTGTACCTGTCCTGGGAGCGTTTGATGGGAACAGTGTAGAGGGAGCTTTACTCTGTATCTAACCCCCGTGCTGTACCTGTCCTGGGAGTGTTTGATGGGGATGGTGTAGAGGGAGCTTTACTCCATATCTAACCCTGTGCTGTACCTGTCCTGGGAGTGTTTGATGTGGACAGTGTAAATGGAGGTATGACTCCAACCAGCGGAGAGTTTTCCCCCCTGATTCCCATTGACTGCAGTTTTGCTGGGCTCCTTGATGCCACACTCGGTCAAATGCTGCCTTGATGTCAAGGGCAGTCACCCTCACCTCACCTCGGGAGTTCAGCTCTTTTGTCCATGTTTGAACCAAGGCTGTAATGAGGTCAGGAGCTGAGTGGCCCTGGCAGAACCCAAACTGGGGCATCAGTGAGCAGGTTATTGCTAAGCAAGTGCCACTTGATAACACTGTTGATGACCCCTTCCATTACTTTACTGATGATGGAGAGTAGACTGATGGAACGGTAATTGGCCGGGTTGGATTTGTCCTGCTTTTTGTGTACAGGGACATAAACTGGGTAATTTTCCACATAGCCGGGTAGATGCCAGTGTTGTAGCTGTACTGGAACAGCTTGGCTAGGGGCACAGCAAGGTCTGGAGCACAAGTCTTCAGTACTGTTGCTGGAATGTTGTCAGGGCCCATAGCCTTTGCAGTATCCAGTGCCTTCAGCCGTTTCTTGATATCAGTGAATGGAATTGGCTGAAGACTGGTATCTGTGATGCTGGGGACCTCTGGAGGAGGCTGAGATGGATCATCCACTCAGCACTTCTGGCTGAAGATTGTAGCAAATGCTTCAGCCTTATCTTTCACACTGATGTGCTGGGCTCCCCCATCATTGAGTCTCCTCCTCCAGTGAGTTGTTTAATTGTCCACCACCATTCATGACTGGATGTGGCAGAACCAAGTGTCCTCGGCCCCAACCATCTTCAGCTGCTTCATCAATGACCTTCCTTCCATCATAAGGTCAGAAGTGGGGATGTTCGCTGATGATCGCATAATGTTCAGCACCATTCACAACTCCTCAGATACTGAAGCAGTCCATGTCCCAATGCAGCAAGACCTGGACAATATCCAGGCTTGGGCTGACAAGTGGCAAGTAACATTCAGGCCACACAAGTGCCAGGCAATGACCATCTTCAACAAGAGAGAATCTAAGCATCGCCCCTAGATGTTCAAACGGCATCACCCTCACTGAATCCCCCACTATCAACATCCTTGTGCTGTACCTGTCCTGGGAGTGTTTGATGGAGACGGTGTAGAGGGAGCTTTACTCTGTATCTAACCCCGTGCTGTACCTGTCCTGGGAGTGTTTGATGGGGGACAGTGTAGAGGGAGCTTTACTCTGTATCTAACCCCGTGCTGTACCTGTCCTGGGGAGTGTTTGATGGGGACAGTGTAGAGGGAGCTTTACTCTGTATCTTACCCCGTGCTGTACCTGTCCTGGGAGTGTTTGATGGGGACAGTGTAGAGGGAGCTTTACACTGTATCTAACCCCGTGCTGTACCTGTCCTGGGAGTGTTTAATGGGGACGGTGTAGAGGGAGCTTTACTCTGTATCTAACCCCGTGCTGTACCTGTCCTGGGAGTGTTTGAAGGGTAACTTAGTGCTGGAAATGGATGTTGTTCAATGGTTGCTCACACTGATGAACCGGAACTCTGTCTTTCACAAATAGAAGAATGAATCACTGATCGCAGAAGGCACAGCAGTTTCTGAATTTAGCTAGAAAGTGACACATTGAGTTACATGAGCCATTCTGCACAAGATTTCACTTTTCTCCTCAGACGCTACAATCTTTCTTTTCCTTATCAGCCCAGTGCTTTGCATCTTTTTTTTGTTCAGATGTGGGCTTCGCTGGCTGGGCCAGCATTTATTGCCCATCCCCTAGTTGCCCTTGAGAAGGTGGTGGTGAGCTGCCTTCTTGAACCACTGCAGTCCATGGTGGTGTAGGTACACCCACAGTGCTGTTAGGGAGGGAGTTCCAGGATTTTGACCCAGCGACAGTGAAGGAACGGTGATATATTTCCAAGTCAGGATGGTGAGTGACTTGGAGGGGAACTTCCAGGTGGTGGTGTTCCCATCTATCTGCTGCCCTTGGCCTTCTAGATGGTAGTGGCTGTGGGGTTTGGAAGGTGAGTTGCTGCAGTGCATCTTATAGATGGTACACTCACTGCTTCCAGGATGCATGGGGGCTGGTGGGGGCTAATAGTTATGTTTGTGGATGTGATGCCAATCAAGCGGGGCTGCTTTGTCCTAGAGGGTGTCCAGCTTCTTGAGTGTTGTGGGAGCTGCCACTCACCCAGGCAAGTGGGGAGTATTCCATCACACTCCTGACTTGTGTCTTGTAGATGGTGGACAGGCTTTGGGGAGTCAGGAGGTGAGTTACTCACGACAGGATTCCCAGCCTCTGAGCTGCTCTTGTAGCCACAGTATTTATATGGCTAGTCCAGTTCAGTTTCTGGTCAATGGTAACCCCCAGGATGTTGATAGTGGGGGATTCAGTGAGGGTAATGCAATTGAATATCAAGGGGGCAATGGCTGGATTCTCTCTTGTTGGAGATGGTCATTGTTGGTGCAAGTGATGGAAATGATATCTGATTATGAGTAATACTAGAAGATCATTGGACTATTTCCCATCCTGTTGGTAACTCCTTACCTGTTCTTCCTCTGGGAACAGCGGTGTCCCAGCCTGTGGACTGATGATGACCTTCCAGCTGCAGCAGGTTTGTTCTCTCTGGATAGGCACCTTTAGCATCTCTGGGGAGCCTGGCTCCTCTTTCCCTGGGATCAGATTTGGTCTGCTCTAAGGAGAACAGTATCCCCTGCTGCTCAGGGTCTACTGCGAGGGGAATACAGACTGTCAGGATTCTCACCTTCATTAACTCAGATTTGTCCATCATGAAACCCCCTCTCCTTTCTAACCCCCTCTACCCACCAAACCCCCACTCCCAGCATTATCCCCGATTCCTCCATCATTAACCCCCTGTCCCCATCATTAACCCCTGTCCCCATCATTAAACCCTCTCCATCATAGCCCCCTCTACCCACTAACCCCCACTCCCAGCATTATCCCCGATTCCTCCATCATTAACCCCCTGTCCCCATCATTAACCCCCTGTCCCCATCATTAACCCCTGTCCCCATCATTAAACCCTCTCCATCATAGCTCCCTCTACCCACTAACCCCCACTCCCAGCATTATCCCCGATTCCTCCATCATTAACCCCGATTCCTCCATCATTAACCCTGATTCCTCCATCATTAACCCCGATTCCTCCATCATTAACCCTGATTCCTCCATCATTAACCCCGATTCCTCCATCATTAACCCTGATTCCTCCATCATTAACCCTGATTCCTACGTCATTAATCTTGATTCTACGTCATTAACCCCGATTCCTCCATCACTAACCCCGATTCCTCCATCATTAACCCCCGATTCCGTCCATCATTAACCCCGATTCCTCCATCATTAACCCTGATTCCTCCATCATTAACCCTGATTCCTCCATCATTAACTCCGATTCCTACGTCATTAACCCTGATTCCTACGTCATTAACCCCCGATTCCTCCATCATTAACCCTGATTCCTCCATCATTAACCCTGATTCCTCCATCATTAACCCTGATTCCTCCATCATTAACCCCGATTCCTACGTCATTAACCCCGATTCCTATGTCATTAACCCCGATTCCTCCATCATTTAACCCCGATTCCTCCATCATTAACCCTGATTCCTCCATCATTAACCCTGATTCCTCCATCATTAACCCTGATTCCTACGTCATTAACCCCCGATTCCTCCATCATTAACCCTGATTCCTCCATCATTAACCCTGATTCCTACGTCATTAATCTTGATTCCTACGTCATTAACACCCTGATTCCTACGTCATTAACCCCGATTCCTCCATCATTAACCCTGATTCCTACGTCATTAACCCTGATTCCTCCATCATTAACCCTGATTCCTCCATCATTAACCCTGATTCCTCCATCATTACCCCGATTCCTACGTCATTAACCCTGATTCCTACGTCATTAACCCCGATTCCTCCATCATTAACCCTGATTCCTCCATCATTAACCCTGATTCCTCCATCATTAACCCCGATTCCTCCATCATTAACCCTGATTCCTCCATCATTAACTCCGATTCCTCCATCATTAACCCCGATTCCTCCATCATTAACCCCGATTCCTCCATCATTAACCCTGATTCCTCCATCATTAACCCTGATTCCTCCATCATTAACCCTGATTCCTCCATCATTAACCCCGATTCCTCCATCATTAACCCTGAATCCTACGTCATTAATCTTGATTCCTACATCATTAACCCCTTGTCCCCATCATGAACCCCATCTCCATCTTTAAACCTCGACCTTACCTCAATACGTAATTAGTGCAGATGACAAACTGTGGTTGTCTGTTTTGGTTCTCGTACATCAGAGTTGCTTCCGTTTGTACCCAGAGATAACCCCCGAAACGATGCAGCAGTCTGTACAGCCCACTGGATATCTGACCCATCTTCAACACTGTCAGTAAACAGAGTGGACAACTAACTGTCAGTACATAGGCCAAATTCAGTTTACTCTGAATCATCATCAAAGTCATGGAAGGTGTCCTTGATGATTCACAAGTCAGGAGTGTGATGGAATACTCCCCACTTGCCTGGATGAGTGCAGCTCCCACAACACTCAAGAAGCTGGACACCATCCAGGACAAAGCAGCCCCGCTTGATTGGCACCCCATCCACAAACCTTCACTCCCTCCACCACCGACACACAGTAGCAGCAGTGTGTGTACCATCTACAAGATGCACTGCAGGAACTCACCAAGGCTCCTTAGACAGCACCTTCCAAACCCCATGACCGCTACCATCTAGAAGGACAAGGGCAGCAGATAGATGGGAACACCACCACCTGGAAGTTCCCCTCCAAGTCACTCACCATCCTGACTTGGAAATATATCGCTGTTCCTTCACTGTCGCTGGGTCAAAATCCTGGAACTCCCTCCCTAACAGCACTGTGGATGTACCTACACCACATGGACTGCAGCGGTTCAAGAAGGTAGCTCACCACCACCTTCTCAAGGGGCAATTAGGGATGGGCAATAAATGCTAGGCCCAGCCAGTGACGCCCACATCCCATGAATGAGTTGAAAGAAAACTGGTAGAAATGACACTGGTAGAGGTGCATTGACTTGACCCATAAATCCTCTGATTTTATTCACCACCAATGCCTCGAATCTACTACCCTCCAAACCTAACCTCACCTCACCTGCCTTGTGCCCCCCAGTCCTGTACAGCTAACCCCACCAAGACGGCATCTCTGCCTTGTATTCTGGTCAGGAGGCCACCCATACACAGATTCCCTGTTCCTCTGTAACCACACTCACCTCTATACTTCCACTGCTACTCTGAACATTAATAATCCATGTTTTGAACTTCCCACATTCTGCACTCTCATTCTTAAACTACCATCAGCAGTTCAGAGATCTGGTGTTTAAAACTGTTCGGCAATAGTCTGTTTAGTTTGAATTAATTCCATTTACTTACAGCCGTAGTGCCTTTTGCGGATATGTTTCAGGTCTAGTGTGTGAATGAAGTTGTACATGGAGCGACCCACCAGCTGGTGTGCATCAAAACCAATCAGCTCATTGACTCTGGGTTAAAATAAGGCAGAAATCATTGGAATCAATTGATCCTCCTGATCATGTAATCCCATTGGGGTTGAGGTTCAGTAACCCAGCGCTCAGTGATACTGAGAGAAACAGGCAGAAATACCTGAACACACAAGCAGAAAGACGACACAAAGAGCAAGTGAGAGAGAGAGAGACTGAGCGAGAGAGTGACCTGGCACCAGCAGACAAACACACACACACAAGCACACAGACAGACACACACACACAGAGACAAACGCACACACAGACAAATGCAGACTCACATATGCACACACACACCACATAGACAGACAGACAGACACACACACAAACACGTGCACAGACAGACACACGCACACACACAGACACACACAGACAAATGCACACATATACACATGGAGACTCACATATGCACA
>JANJGN010000037.1:15130646-15180646 GCA_026770705.1 Isurus oxyrinchus
AAGGGTGCTGGATGTGCTGGGAGGGCTGCAAGTCTGTCCCCACCTCAGTTTAGGAAGCTGCAGTCTGCTGCCTTGTCTGAACTGGGTCTGCTCTGTGCCCAGCGCTGAACGCAGCAGAGCAGGTTCTGACTCTAGTCTCGAACTCTAGTCCCCTTGCCCCATCTTCACCATATGTAGCTGCATTTCCCTGCTTTTCAATCCAAAACTCTGCCTTTCCTCATGCTCCTGGATACAGAGCACAGGACAGAGCTCTTCATTTTCTGGCTGTGGCCTGGGGCGTTTTGGAGGGTAAAGGTAGAGGGGGTGGGGGAGCAGGGAAGGAGGGGGAGGGGAGGGGAGGGGAAGGAAGTGGTGGAGCTCTTTCCAGGACATTCTGCTCAACCAGGGTGTTTTGTGGGGGGGGGGTCAGGCTAGCAGGGCGGCGTGTGGGGAGATGTGGGGGGGGGTCAGGCTAGCAGGGCGGCGTGTGGGGGAGATGTGGGGGGGGTCAGGCTAGCAGGGGCGGCGTGTGGGGAGATGTGGGGGGGGGTCAGGCTAGCAGGGGCGGCGTGTGGGGAGATGTGGGGGGGGTCAGGCTAGCAGGGCGGCGTGTGGGGAGATGTGGGGGGGGGGGGGGGTGGGGGTGGGGGCACCTGGCCGGCTCTGTCTTTTTATGAAATCTCTGTGTGAGCTTCAGTACGTTTTTAACTGCATTTTCCTGCTTGTGCTCCCACAGAAATCCAACAGCATGTGTGACGACGAGGAAACCACTGCGCTGGTCTGTGACAACGGTTCCGGTCTGGTAAAGGCCGGCTTTGCCGGTGATGACGCTCCCAGGGCTGTCTTTCCTTCCATTGTGGGCCGGCCCAGACACCAGGTACCTCCCCACCCCCCCCCCCCCCCCCCCCCCCCGCCCCCTCCACCCCCCACCCCACCTCCAGCTGCCACCCGATCCCCTTGACCCCCTGTGTGTGTGTCGGTCTCCCCAGCCCTGGTACATTCCAGCTAGCACGAGTGCTTGATGGATGATTCATCTGTGCAACACATTTAGACTTGCTTTAAATGGCAGGAGATCAGGTCCCCCTGTTACATTTTAAAGTGCCACAAGGATCGGACACTGGACGATTAGAAAACTGAGGAAGGCTAAAAAAAGTCACTTCGGGAGATATACAGAATTATACAACGCGCAGGGAGACCTTTAATCCATTGTTCCAGTGCCATTGTGGCTCTTTAGTTGATTTATCGAATTAGTTCCCAGTCCTCCTGTTCTTTCCTTGCAGATTGCATTATTCCTCTTCAGCTGTATATCCAATTCCCTTTTGAAAGTTCCTATTGAATCTGCTTCCACCGCCCTTTCAGGCAGCGCCTTCCAGATCACAGCAACTCGCTGTGTTAAAAAAAACATTCTCCTCATCTCCCCCTCTGGCTCTTGGCCAGAGTTCTCACTGATGAATCATCTGACTCCTTTAGCACAATGAGTCTCCAAATCTTTGCGAGATAACGGAGGTGACTAAATATAGAGAGCTGGCTGGTGATTCTCTGCAGGCAAAGCGCTGCTGGACCATGTGCAATGTGCGTGTAGGGGCAGAGTCTATAATCTTCCACTCACTGTTGCATTCCTCTGTTTCTGATTCAGCTCCCAGACCAGAATGTTTCCAGCTTTATTTTTCCCTTCAGTAGTTATCCAGCTATTATCAAAATGCGCATTTATGGATCACAAACTCAAGTATGCATTTCTCAACTGGGAACAGCCGGTTGAAGATTTAGGGAGGTACAATGAAACGCTTGAAATAAAGAACAGTTTACAGCAGCTTGATGGAGGGTCTGTGAGAAAGATTGAGATAGCTCCATCTCCTTGAGGTGCTCCCACTGCAATGCAGTGCACACACTCCCCTTCCCCTCGGGCTGAGGGTGGGTGCAGAGGAATGGGGAGATGTCGTTGCCTAAGCTGGTCTGTAACATCCAGAGACCAACTTTCTCATTGTGCTAGATTGTCAGAATTCACTCTGATATGTTTCTTGGCCTACTTTAGGGTGTGATGGTTGGTATGGGTCAGAAAGACGCCTATGTAGGAGATGAGGCCCAGAGCAAGAGAGGTATCCTGACATTAAAATATCCAATTGAACATGGCATCATTACCAACTGGGACGATATGGAGAAGATCTGGCACCACACTTTCTACAATGAGCTGCGTGTGGCTCCTGAGGAACATCCCACCCTGCTCACTGAAGCCCCCCTCAACCCCAAGGCCAACCGAGAGAAGATGACCCAAATCATGTTTGAGACCTTCAACGTACCTGCTATGTATGTCGCCATCCAAGCCGTGCTGTCTCTGTACGCCTCCGGCCGCACCACTGGTACCATTGGATTTCTTACTTACAATCATTTGGTTTAAGAAATGTAAAAGTGTGGGCAGGGGCCTTAGGTGTATTAAACCCGGAAGTATTGCCTCACATGTCTAACAGCATGTCTCACCAGGGGCCATGGTTAGTGACCGCAGGCCGTTCCACTGTGGAGGTCATTCGAGGCAAATCTTGTTCTGTCCTCATCTGATCTCTCCAGCAACCATTTTGCCAAGTGTTCCACTGGGATTGGGAGCTTTCCCGCTGGAAGCTGGGTTGTGTCACTCTTGAGTCTTGTTCAGGTAATTTGGGTGGAGAAAGGAAGCTATCCCAAGAATGAGTCCTGATTGTATGGTTCCCCCTAAACCCTGGGGTGACAGTGAAATCCGAGACGTGATCTCCGTCAGATTGATTTCCCAATTGGAGAAGAAAGTGAAGTTAAAATTATAACCCTTCCCAAACTCCAGAGATAAGGAAAACATTACATTATTCACCTCTGAGCTGTGTCTGACATTGGTGCTCCCTCTGCCTTGCTCTGCAGGTATTGTGCTGGACTCTGGTGATGGTGTGACCCATAATGTCCCCATCTATGAAGGTTATGCCCTGCCTCACGCCATCATGCGCCTGGATCTAGCCGGCCGCGACCTGACTGACTACCTGATGAAGATTCTCACCGAGCGTGGCTATTCATTCGTCACCACTGGTGAGTGAATTACTGACAGCTCAGGGCACACTCTCTTCTGCAATGTGATAGTCCTTTCACTTTGTGCTAACCATCTTGATCTTGCTCAATGCAGCTGAACGTGAAATTGTCCGTGACATCAAGGAGAAACTTTGCTACGTGGCTCTGGACTTTGAGAATGAGATGGCCACTGCTGCATCTTCCTCTTCTCTGGAGAAAAGCTATGAACTTCCCGATGGCCAGGTCATCACCATTGGCAACGAGCGTTTCCGGTGCCCTGAAACCCTCTTTCAGCCATCCTTCATTGGTAAGAACTCTATCCTGCGAGCTGGGTTATTCACTGAGCAGGGCCTTACATTGCTATTCTGATGCCCACCCCAAAGACTTACTGAGGGTCCCACCAACACTCTGCCTAAGCCAGGCTATTTGATCATGGGATTATCTTCTCACCCATAGAAGAGCTGACGCAAAGCCTCCGGGAGCAGGAACCCTGACTGAATTCTTTTCTATTTCCTTTCCTCGTCTGTAGTTCAAGGGCAATATCCTCAGCACCAGCTCACCAGCCATAGAGCAGTGATCAATACCATGCTGGGCTGTGCTGCGGCAAATAGGAGACTTTGAGCCCACTTTTGTGGAAAAGAGTTCAACTGACCACTTCAATTTTGGTCAGGGATCCTAACTGTCAAATAAACTGAAAAACCCATCAAATTCCAGGGTTGGACTTGGAGTTTTTAGAATCAGGGTCTGAGCTGGTTCCTGTCATGAATCACTGCTTCTGATAACTGGCCCACCTCTTCAGGCACACAAACAACTAGCAATGAATGTCAGGAGAAGAGCTAAAAAGTCATTTCCCCCCAACTTATTCCACTGCTCTCTGAGATGGTAGGACATCAACATCAGGCCGTACGTACCGCTTCTCCCTGTAACCCTGTCTTCTCTATCTGATTATACCAGGTATGGAGTCTGCGGGTATCCATGAGACCACCTACAACAGCATCATGAAGTGTGATATTGACATCCGTAAGGATTTGTACGCTAACAATGTCCTGTCTGGCGGTACCACCATGTACCCCGGTATTGCAGACCCGCATGCAGAAGGAAATCACTGCCCTAGCCCCCAGCACCATGAAGATTAAGGTAGGTATAGACAATTCATACCCCATGCTCAGCTGTCGGAGTGAACCTGCTCTGTCATCAATGCTCCTGTCGAAGACAGTGAACTGATCTCCCTCTCAATACTGATCACAGAGCTGAGAAGCGATGATGCCTTTTAACCTGGACCTGCAGCTGTGGCTGTATCTACAGGAGATTACACTGGCCGGGACTTTCCACCCCACACGGTGGGACCCCGCTGCAGGGGAATCAGCAACCCTGCCACAAGTCCACTGGCTTTGGGATGATCCTGGCAGCGAGCAGGGCTGGAAAATACCACCCATTGTGCTCATTATAACAAGAACACTTTGTCCATCTCAGTTAATGTTTGCAGGATTTGGCTGTAGATTCTGCTCCATACAGATGGGGAGAAATACTAGAGACTGGGTGAAACATTTCTGGGGATGTGATAACACAATGAGCTTCCTTCTTAAAGCCATGAACCTGCATTGTAAATATTCAATGTACAAAGCTTTAGATAGATTGCTTTCTAATCAGCTACTGAAACAGAGCCAAGTTCTAAAATGATTGTCTCTCTCTCTCTCTCTCTCTGTAGATCATTGCCCCTCCTGAGCGTAAATACTCCGTCTGGATTGGCGGCTCTATCTTGGCTTCACTGTCCACCTTCCAGCAGATGTGGATCAGCAAGCAGGAGTATGATGAGGCTGGTCCCTCTATTGTCCACAGGAAATGCTTCTAAACAATCTCAGCCCCACCAAGCAATGAAAGGCAGTGAGTTTTGGACAATGGCAATCCATCTCTTGTCCTCTGGAGGTTTTTTTTAGTGTGCTTAATGCTCTAACCTACAGTGCACTTGACAGTGTTCCACCTCTACCTGGCTTCCCAGTGAGACACTTTGAGAAGAGGGTTGGACAGCTCCTCGTCGCGTCTGCCCTGGACTGTGATGTGCCCCAGTCTGTCAGTGTTCATTGTTTCCGAATCTTAATCGACAATCAACAGAACAAAGCACTGCCCTAAACAATATCTTAACACTCCTCTGTAAATGTCTGTCCCTTTTATTGTATTGTTCAAGTCCCTGTTTTGTTATTTATGAACATTATCTTTGTTCTCGTGAATAAAAAAACAGACGAACCTCTGATTGTTGAGTGACTTATTTCTCCCCCACCCCCGCCAAATGTTGGTTGACAGACTCATTTGGGTGGCTTAGTGAGGCAAGTATTGTCCTTTGACCTCTTGGGCCCAAGCTGAGAGGCTAACTGAGTGATTGCTGAGGCCCATTCTCAATCTTGCATAATGCTGAGCTGTGAGATTCACCCTTCTCATTGCCCTCACTGCTAATCGGGCCATTCTACTTTCGGGGAGACATTGATATTGTGGAAATTTGCCCAAGTCTGTCCTGTCCACAAAAAGCAGGACAAATCCAACATGGCCAACTACCGTCCCATCAGTCCACACACCATCATCAGGAAAGTGATTCAAAGTGTTGTCAACAGCGGCACTTAGTCAGGAATAACCTGCTCACTGACGTCCAGTTTGGGTTCTGCCAGGGCCACTCAGCTCCTGACCTCATTACAGCCTTGGTTCAAACATGGACAAAAGAGCTGAACTCCCAAGGTGAGAGTAACTGCCCTTGACATCAAGGCAGCATTTGACCGAGTGTGGCATCAAGGAGCCCCAGCAAAACTGGAGTCAATGGGAATCGGGGGAAAACTCTCCGCTGGTTGGAGTCATACCCAGCACAAAGGAAGATGGTTGTGGTTGTTGGAGGTCAGCCATCTCAGCTCCAGGACATCACTGCAGGAGTTCCTCAGGGTAGTGTCCTCGGCCCAACCATCTTCAGCTGCTTCATCAATGACCTTCCTTCCATCATAAGGTCAGAAGTGGGGATGTTCGCTGATGATTGCACAATGTTCAGCACCATTCGCGACTCCTCAGATACTGAAGCAGTCATGTCCAAATGCAGCAAGACCTGGACTATATCCAGGCTTGGGCTGACAAGTAACATTCACACCACACAAGTGTCAGGCAATGACCATCGTCAACAAGGGAGAATCTAACTATCGCCCCTTGATGTTCAATGGCATTACCATCACTGAATCCCCCACCATCAACATCCTGAGGGTTACCATTGACCAGAAACGGAACTGGACTAGACATATAAATACTGTGGCTACAAGAGCAGGTCAGAGGCTGGGAATCCTGTCGTGAGTAACTCACCTCCTGACTCCCCAAAGCCTGTCCACCATCTACAAGTCACAAGTCAGGAGTGTGATGGAATACGCCCCACTTGCCTGGGTGAGTGCAGCTCCCACAACACTCAAGAAGCTCGACACCATCCTGGACAAAGCAGCCCCGCTTGATTGGCACCCCGTCCACAAACATTCACTCCCTTCACCACCGACACACAGTAGCAGCAGTGTGTGTACCATCTACAAGATGCACTGCAGCAATTCACCAAGGCTCCTTAGACAGCACCTTCCAAACCCATGACCACTACCATCTAGAAGGACAAGGGCAGCAGATAGATGGGAACACCACCACCTGGAAGTTCCCCTCCAAGTCACTCACCATCCTGACTTGGAAATATATCACTGTTCCTTCACTGTCGCTGGGTCAAAATCCTGGAACTCCCTCCCTAACAGCACTGTGGGTGTACCTACACCACATGGACTGCAGCGGTTCAAGAAGGCAGCTCACCCCCACCTACTCAAGGGGCAATGGGTTTGAGCATTAAAAGTACTGGCATAACAAGAGATACAAACAACCAATGAACAAATCAAAAATTTGAAGATTAAGATACCTGGGGATAGCAATAAGAGGTCATAGAGAAGGATCATTATTTCTGACAGGGCTAACCAGAAATCAGAACTGTTAATAAAAATAACCAGGGGCTTGTTCATTTGGAGTTGTAAGGGAGTGAGTTGGTGGTCACAATCGCTGGATTCCTTACTCCAGTATAAAACGCAATCGACACGGAAAGTATTGACAGCAGAGTGAACACAGCCTTGAATTCTTATCTGAAGAAACAAAAACTCTTCTCTGTACACTAAAATATCTTCATTCTCTTTCCTCTACACGTATCTCAGTGTTAGCTCATATAAACATATAAACATACCAATTCGCAGCAGGAAAGGGCCACTCGGCCCCTCGAGCCTGCTCCTCCATTCAATAAGATCATGGCTGATCTGACTGTAACCTCAACCCCACATCCCTGCCTACCCCTGGTAACCTTTCACCCCCTTGTTAATCATGAATCTATCTAACTCTGCCTTAACAATATTCAAAGACTCTGCTTCCACCACCTTTTCAGGAAGTGAGTTCCAGAGACTCTCAACCCTCTGGGAGAAAGAAATTCTCCTCATTTTTGTCTTAAATGAGTGACCCCTTATTTTTAAACAGTTTACCCTAGTTCTAGATTCTCCCACAAGAGGAAACATCCTCCCCACAACCACCCTGTCAAGACCCCTCAGGATCTTAAAGGTTTCAATCAACTCTCCTCTTACTCTTCTAAACTCCAGTGGATACAAGCCTAACCTGTCCAACCTTTCCTCATGAGACAACCCACCCATTCCTGGTATTAGTCTGGTAAACCTCCCCTGAACTGATGTATTTAGATCCTTCCTTTAATAAGGAGACCAGTACTGTACACAATACTCCAGATGTGCTCTCACCAATGCCCTGTATAACTGTATTATAACCTCCCTACTTTTGTATTCAATTCCCCTCACAATAAACAATAACAATCTATTCAGAAACAGAATTACCTTGATAAACTCAGCAGGTCTGGCAGCATAGGCGGAGAAGAAAAGAGTTGATGTTTTGAGTCCTCATGACCCTTCGACAGATGATCACACCTGAATGACAATGTAAAAGTAGTGCTCAGTGTCAGCTCCTGTACACTCCGTGTGTGTCTCAGTGTCAGCTCCTGTACGGTCTGTGTGTGTCTCAGTGTCAGCTCCTGTACGGTCTGTGTGTGTCTCAGTGTCAGCTCCTGTACGTCCGTGTGTGTGTCTCAGTGTCAGCTCCTGTACACTCCGTGTGTGTGTGTCTCAGTGTCAGCTCCTGTACACTCCGTGTGTGTGTGTCTCAGTGTCAGCTCCTGTACACTCCGTGTGTGTGTGTCTCAGTGTCAGCTCCTGTACGGTCCGTGTGTGTCTCAGTGTCAGCTCCTGTACACTCCGTGTGTGTGTGTCTCAGTGTCAGCTCCTGTACTGTCTGTGTGTGTGTGTCTCAGTGTCAGCTCCTGTACGGTCCGTGTGTGTCCCAGTGTCAGCTCCTGTACAGTCCGTGTGTGTGTCTCAGTGTCAGCTCCTGTACACTCCGTGTGTGTGTGTCTCAGTGTCAGCTCCTGTACACTCCGTGTGTGTGTGTCCCAGTGTCAGCTCCTGTACAGTCCGTGTGTGTGTGTCTCAGTGTCAGCTCCTGTATGGTCCGTGTGTGTCTCAGTGTCAGCTCCTGTACGGTCCGTGTGTTTGTCTCAATGTCAGCTCCTGTACGGTCTGTGTGTGTCTCAGTGTCAGCTCCTGTACGGTCCGTGTGTGTCCCAGTGTCAGCTCCTGTACGGTCCGTGTGTGTGTCTCAGTGTCAGCTCCTGTACGGTCCGTATGTGTCTCAGTGTCAGCTCCTGTACGGTCCGTGTGTGTGTCTCAGTGTCAGCTCCTGTACAGTCCGTGTGTGTGTGTCTCAGTGTCAGCTCCTGAACAGTCCGTGTGTTTGTCTCACTGTCAGCTCCTGTACGGTCCGTGTGTGTCTCAGTGTCAGCTCCTGTACGGTCCATGTGTGTGTCTCACTGTCAGCCCCTGTACGGTCCATGTGTGTGTCTCAGTGTCAGCTCCTGTACGGTCCGTGTGTGTCACAGTGTCAGCTCCTGTACAGTCCGTGTGTGTGTGTCTCAGTGTCAGCTCCTGTACGGTCCGTGTGTGTCCCAGTGTCAGCTCCTGTACAGTCCGTGTGTGTGTGTCTCAGTGTCAGCTCCTGTACAGTCCGTGTGTGTGTGTCTCAGTGTCAGCTCCTGTACGGTCCGTGTGTGTCACAGTGTCAGCTCCTGTACAGTCCGTGTGTGTGTGTCTCAGTGTCAGCTCCTGTACAGTCCGTGTGTGTCTCAGTGTCAGCTCCTGTACGGTCCGTGTGTGTCCCAGTGTCAGCTCCTGTACAGTCCGTGTGTGTGTGTCTCAGTGTCAGCTCCTGTACGGTCCATGTGTGTGTCTCAGTGTCAGCTCCTGTACAGTCCGTGTGTGTGTCTCAATGTCAGCTCCTGTACAATCCGTGTGTGTGTGTCTCAGTGTCAGCTCCTGTACGGTCCGTGTGTGTCTCAGTGTCAGCTCCTGTACGGTCCGTGTGTGTCACAGTGTCAGCTCCTGTACAGTCCGTGTGTGTGTGTCTCAGTGTCAGCTCCTGTACGGTCCGTGTGTGTCCCAGTGTCAGCTCCTGTACAGTCCGTGTGTGTGTGTCTCAGTGTCAGCTCCTGTACGGTCCGTGTGTTTGTCTCAATGTCAGCTCCTGTACGGTCTGTGTGTGTCTCAGTGTCAGCTCCTGTACGGTCCGTGTGTGTCCCAGTGTCAGCTCCTGTACGGTCCGTGTGTGTGTCTCAGTGTCAGCTCCTGTACGGTCCGTATGTGTCTCAGTGTCAGCTCCTGTACGGTCCGTGTGTGTGTCTCAGTGTCAGCTCCTGTACGGTCTGTGTGTGTGTCTCAGTGTCAGCTCCTGTACGGTCCGTGTGTGTGTCTCAGTGTCAGCTCCTGTACGGTCCGTGTGTGTCTCAGTGTCAGCTCCTGTATGGTCCGTGTGTGTGTCTCAGTGTCAGCTCCTGTACAGTCCATGTGTGTGTCTCAGTGTCAGCTCCTGTACGGTCTATGTGTGTCTCAGTGTCAGCTCCTGTATGGTCCGTGTGTGTGTCTCAGTGTCAGCTCCAGTACAGTCCGTGTGTGTGTGTCTCAGTGTCAGCTCCTGTACGGTCTGTGTGTGTCTCAGTGTCAGCTCCTGTACGGTCCGTGTGTGTCTCAGTGTCAGCTCCTGTACGGTCTGTGTGTGTCTCAGTGTCAGCTCCTGTACGGTCTGTGTGTGTCTCAGTGTCAGCTCCTGTACGGTCTGTGTGTGTCTCAGTGTCAGCTCCTGTACGGTCTGTGTGTGTGTCTCAGTGTCAGCTCCTGTACGGCATGTGTGTCTCAGTGTCAGCTCCTGTACGGTCTGTGTGTGTCTCAGTGTCAGCTCCTGTACGGTCTGTGTGTGTCTCAGTGTCAGCTCCTGTACGGTCTGTGTGTGTGTCTCAGTGTCAGCTCCTGTACGGTCTGTGTGTGTGTGTCTCAGTGTCAGCTCCTGTACAGACCGTGTGTGTGTGTCTCAGTGTCAGCTCCTGTACAGTCCGTGTGTGTGTCTCAGTGTCAGCTCCTGTACGGTCTGTGTGTGTGTGTGTCTCAGTGTCAGTTCCTGTACGGTCCGTGTGTGCCTCAGTGTCAGCTCCTGTACGGTCTGTGTGTGTGTGTCTCAGTGTCAGCTCCTGTACAGTCTGTGTGTATGTGTCTCAGTGTCAGCTCCTGTACGGTCAGAGTGTGTCTCAGTGTCAGCTCCTGTACGGTCCATGTGTGTGTGTCTCAGTGTCAGCTCCTGTACGGTCCATGTGTGTCTCAGAGTCAGCTCCTGTACGGTCCGTATGTGTCTCAGTGTTAGCTCCTGTACGGTCTGTGCGTGTCTCAGTGTCAGCTCCTGTACGGTACGAGTGTGTGTGTCTCAGTGTCAGCACCTGTACGGTCCGTGTGTGTCTCAGTGTCAGCTCCTGTACGGTCCATGTGTGTGTGTGTCTCAGTGTCAGCTCCTGTACAGTCCATGTGTGTGTGTGTCTCAGTGTCAAGCTCCTGTACGGTCTGTGTGTGTCTCACTGTCAGCTCCTGTACGATCCATGTGTGTCTCACTGGCAGCTCCTGTACGGTCCATGTGTGTGTGTGTCTCAGTGTCAGCTCCTGTACAGTCCGTGTGTGTGTCTCAGTGTCAGCTCCTGTACAGTCTGTGTGTGTCTCACTGTCAACTCCTGTACGGTCCATGTGTGTCTCAGTGTCAGCTCCTGTATGGTCCGTGTGTGTGTGTCTCAGTGTCAGCTCCTGTACGGTCCATGTGTGTCTCACTGTCAGCTCCTGTACGGTGTGTGTGTCTTAGTGTCAGCTCCTGTACGGTACCTGTGTGTGTGTCTCAGTGTCAGCTCCTGTACGGTCCGTGTGTGTCTCAGTGTCAGCTCCTGTACAGTCCATGTGTGTGTCTCACTGTCAGCCCCTGTACGGTCTGTGTGTGTCTCAGTGCCAGCTCCTGTACTGTCTGTGTGTGTGTCTCAGTGTCAGCTCCTGTAGGGTCCGTGTGTGTGTCTCAGTGTCAGCTCCTGTACGGTCCCTGTGTGTGTCTCAGTGTCAGCTCCTGTACAGTCCATGTGTGTATCAGTGTCAGCTCCTGTACGGTCCATGTGTGTCTCAGAGTCAGCTCCTGTACGGTCCGTATGTGTTTCAGTGTTAGCTCCTGTACGGTCTGTGTGTGTCTCAGTGTCAGCTCCTGTACGGTCCGTGTGTGTGTGACTCACTGTCAGCTCCTGTACGGTCCGTGTGTGTGTGTCTCAGTGTCAGCTCCTGTACGGTCCCTGTGTGTCTCAGTGTCAGCTCCTGTACAGTCTGTGTGTGTGTCTCAGTGTCAGCTCCTGTACAGTCCGTGTGTGTCTCAGTGTCCGCTCCTGTATGGTCTGTGTGTGTGTGTGTCCCAGTGTCAGCTCCTGTACAGTCCGTGTGTGTCTCAGTGTCCGCTCCTGTATGGTCTGTGTGTGTGTCTCAGTGTCAGCTCCTGTAAGGATCGCGTGTGTATCTCAGTGCCAGCTCCTGTACATTCTGTGTGTGTGTGTCTCAGTGTCAGCTCCTGTATGATCTGTGTGTGTGTCTCAGTGTCAGCTCCTGTACGGTCCATGTGTGTCTCAGTGTCAGCTCCTGTACGGTCCGTGTGTGTGTGTCTCAGTGTCAGCTCCTGTACGGTCCCTGTGTGTGTCTCAGTGTCAGCTCCTGTACGGTCCATGTGTGTATCAGTGTCAGCTCCTGTACGGTCCATGTGTGTCTCAGAGTCAGCTCCTGTACGGTCCGTATGTGTCTCAGTGTCAGCTCCTGTACGGTCCGTGTGTGTGTGTCTCAGTGTCAGCTCCTGTACGGTCCGTGTGTGTGTGTCTCAGTGTCAGCTCCTGTACGGTCCGTGTGTGTGTGTCAGTGTCAGCTCCTGTACGGTCTGTGTGTGTGTGTCTCAGTGTCAGCTCCTGTACGGTCCGTGTGTGTGTCTCAGTGTCAGCTCCTGTACGGTCTGTGTGTGTCTCAGTGTCAGTTCCTGTACGGTCTGTCTGTGTGTGTCTCAGTGTCAGCTCCTGTACGGTCTGTGTGTGTCTCAGTCTTTGCTCCTGTACGGTCTGTGTGTGTGTGTCTCAGTGTCAGCTCCTGTACGGTCCGTGTGTGTCTCACCATCAGCTCCTGTACGGTCCGTGTGTGTGTGTCTCAGTGTCAGCTCCTGTACGGTCTGTGTGTGTCTCAGTGTCAGCTCCTGTACGGTCTGTCTGTGTCTCAGTCTTTGCTCCTGTACGGTCTGTGTGTGTGTCTCACCATCAGCTTCTGTACAGTCCGTGTGTGTGTGTCTCAGTGTCAGCTCCTGTACGGTCCGTATGTGTCTCAGTGTCAGCTCCTGTACAGTCTGTGTGTGTCTCAGTGTCAGCTCCTGTACAGTCCATGTGTGTGTGTGTCTCAGTGTCAGCTCCTGTACGGTCCGTGTGTGTGTGTCTCAGTGTCAGCTCCTGTACGGTCCCTGTGTGTGTCTCAGTGTCAGCTCCTGTACGGTCCATGTGTGTCTCAGTGTCAGCTCCTGTACGGTCCGTATGTGTCTCAGTGTTAGCTCCTGTACGGTCCGAGTGTGTGTCTCAGTGTCAGCTCCTGTACGGTCCATGTGTGTATCAGTGTCAGCTCCTGTACGGTCCATGTGTGTCTCAGAGTCAGCTCCTGTACGGTCCGTATGTGTCTCAGTGTTAGCTCCTGTACGGTCCGAGTGTGTGTCTCAGTGTCAGCTCCTGTACAGTCCGTGTGTGTGTCTCAGTG
This sequence comes from Isurus oxyrinchus, assembly GCA_026770705.1. Classification (NCBI taxonomy): domain Eukaryota; kingdom Metazoa; phylum Chordata; class Chondrichthyes; order Lamniformes; family Lamnidae; genus Isurus; species Isurus oxyrinchus. The sequence goes on from JANJGN010000037.1 coordinate 15,143,858, forward strand.
TCAGCTCCTGTACAGTCTGTGTGTGTGTCTCAGTGTCAGCTCCTGTACGGTCCATGTGTGTCTCAGAGTCAGCTCCTGTACGGTCCGTATGTGTCTCAGTGTTAGCTCCTGTACGGTCCGTGTGTGTGTGACTCACTGTCAGCTCCTGTACACTCCGTGTGTGTGTGTCTCAGTGTCAGCTCCTGTACGGTCCGTGTGTGTGTGTCTCAGTGTCAGCTCCTGTACGGTCTGTGTGTGTCTCAGTGTCAGTTCCTGTACGGTCTGTCTGTGTGTGTCTCAGTGTCAGCTCCTGTACGGTCTGTGTGTGTCTCAGTCTTTGCTCCTGTACGGTCTGTGTGTGTGTGTCTCAGTGTCAGCTCCTGTACAGTTCGTGTGTGTGTGTCTCAGTGTCAGCTCCTGTACGGTCCATGTGTGTCTCAGTGTCAGCTCCTCTACGGTCTGTGTGTGTCTCAGTGTTAGCTCCTGTACGGTCTGTGTGTGTCTCAGTGTCAGCTCCTGTACAGTCCGTGTGTGTGTGTCTCAGTGTCAGCTCCTGTACCATCCGTGTGTGTGTGTCAGTGTCAGCTCCTGTACAGTCTGTGTGTGTGTCTCAGTGTCAGCTCCTGTATGGTCCACTTGTGTGTGTCTCAGTGTCAGCTCCTGTACGGTCCGTGTGTGTGTCTCAGTGTCAGCTCCTGTACGGTCTGTGTGTGTGTCTCAGTGTCAGCTCCTGTACGGTCTGTGTGTGTGTCTCAGTGTCAGCTCCTGTACGGTCCCTGTGAGTGTGTCTCAGTGTCAGCTCCTGTACGATCCGTGTGTGTCTCAGTGTCAGCTCCTGTACGATCCGTGTGTGTCTCAGTGTCAGCTCCTGTACGGTCTGTGTGTGTCTCAGTGTCAGCTCCTGTACAGTCCGTGTGTGTGTGTGTCTCAGTGTCAGCTCCTGTACGGTCCGTGTGTGTGTCTCAGTGTCAGCTCCTGTACAGTCCGTGTGTGTCTCAGTGTCAGCTCCTGTACGGTCTGTGTGTGTGTCTCAGTGTCAGCTCCTGTACGGTCTGTGTGTGTCTCAGTGTCAGCTCCTGTACAGTCCCTGTGTGTGTGTGTCTCAGTGTCAGCTCCTGTACGGTCCGTGTGTGTGTCTCAGTGTCAGCTCCTGTACAGTCCCTGTGTGTGTGTGTCTCAGTGTCAGCTCCTGTACGGTCCGTGTGTGTGTGTCTCAGTGTCAGCTCCTGTACGGTCCGTGTGTGTCTCAGTGTCAGCTCCTGTACGGTCTGTGTGTGTCTCAGTGTCAGCTCCTGTACTGTCTGTGTGTGTGTCTCAGTGTCAGCTCCTGTACGGTCCGTGTGTGTGTCTCAGTGTCAGCTCCTGTACGGTCCGTGTGTGTGTGTCTCAGTGTCAGCTCCTGTACGGTCCGTGTGTGTGTCTCAGTGTCAGCTCCTGTACGGTCCGTGTGTGTGTCTCAGTGTCAGCTCCTGTACTGTCCGTGTGTGTGTCTCAGTGTCAGCTCCTGTACGGTCCATGTGTGTCTCAGTGTCAGCTCCTGTACAGTCGGTGTGTGTCTGTCAGTGTCAGCTCCTGTACAATCCGTGTGTGTGTCAGTGTCAGCTCCTGTACAGTCGGTGTGTGTGTGTCTCAGTGTCAGCTCCTGTACTGTCCGTGTGTGTGTGTCTCAGTGTCAGCTCCTGTACAGTCTGTGTGTGTGTGTGTGTCTCAGTGTCAGCTCCTGTACGGCGTGTGTGTCTCAGTCTCAGCTCCTGTACGGTCTGTGTGTGTCTCACTGTCAGCTCCTGTACGGTCCATGTGTGTCTCAGTGTCAGCTCCTGTACGGCGTGTGTGTCTCAGTCTCAGCTCCTGTACGGTCCGTGTGTGTCTCACTGTCAGCTCCTGTACGGTCCGTGTGTGCGTCGCAGTGTCAGCTCCTGTACAGTCTCTGTGTGTCTCACTGTCAACTCCTCTACGGTCCGTGTGTGTCTCAGTGTCAGCTCCTGTACGGTCCGTGTGTGTGTGTCTCAGTGTCAGCTCCTGTACGGTCCGTGTGTGTCTCAGTGTCAGCTCCTGTACGGTCCGTGTGAGTGTCTCAGTGTCAGCTCCTGTACGGTCCGTGTGTGTGTCTCAGTGTCAGCTCATGTACGGTCCATGTGTGTGTGTCTCAGTGTCAGCTCCTGTACGGCGTGTGTGTCTCAGTGTCAGCTCCTGTACGGTCCGTGTGTGTGTGACTCAGTGTCAGCTCCTGTACGGTCCATGTGTATCTCAGTGTCAGCTCCTGTACAGTCTGTGTGTGTGTATCTCAGTGTCAGCTCCTGTACAGTCTGTGTGTGTGTATCTCAGTGTCAGCTCCTGTACAGTCTGTGTGTGTGTGTCTCAGTGTCAGCTCCTGTACAGTCTGTGTGTGTGTATCTCAGTGTCAGCTCCTGTACAGTCTGTGTGTATGTGTCTCACTATCAGCTCCTGTACGGTCCGTGTGTGTGTATCTCAGTGTCAGCTCCTGTACGGTCCGTGTGTGTGTCTCAGTGTCAGCTCCTGTACGGTCCGTGTGTGTCTCAGTGTCAGCTCCTCTACGGTCCGTGTGTGTCTCAGTGTCAGCTCCTGTACAGTCCGTGTGTGTCTCAGTGTCAGCTCCTGTACGGTCCGTGTGTGTGTGTCTCAGTGTCAGCTCCTGTACAGTCTGTGTGTGTGTCACAGTGTTAGCTCCTGTACAGTCCATGTGTGTGTGTCTCAGTGTCAGCTCCTGTACAGTCCATGTGTGTGTGTCTCAGTGTCAGCTCCTGTACGGTCCGTGTGTGTGTCTCAGTGTCAGCTCCTGTACGGTCCATGTGTGTGTGTGTCTCAGTGTCAGCTCCTGTACGGTCCGTGTGTGTGTGTCTCAGTGTCAGCTCCTGTACGGTCCGTGTGTGTGTCTCAGTGTCAGCTCCTGTACAGTCTGTGTGTGTGTCACAGTGTTAGCTCCTGTACAGTCCATGTGTGTGTGTCTCAGTGTCAGCTCCTGTACAGTCCATGTGTGTGTGTCTCAGTGTCAGCTCCTGTACGGTCCGTGTGTGTGTCTCAGTGTCAGCTCCTGTACGGTCCATGTGTGTGTGTGTCTCAGTGTCAGCTCCTGTACGGTCCGTGTGTGTGTGTCTCAGTGTCAGCTCCTGTACGGTCCGTGTGTGTGTCTCAGTGTCAGCTCCTATACGGTCCGTGTGTGTGTGTCTCAGTGTCAGCTCCTGTACAGTCCATGTGTGTGTGTGTCTCAGTGTCAGCTCCTGTACGGTCCGTGTGTGTCTCAGTGTCAGCTCCTGTACGGTCCGTGTGTGTGTCTCAGTGTCAGCTCCTGTACGGTCCATGTGTGTCTCAGTTTCAGCTCCTGTACGGTCCGTGTGTGTGTCTCAGTGTCAGCTCCTGTACGGTCCATGTGTGTCTCAGTGTCAGCTCCTGTACGGTCCATGTGTGTCTCAGTGTCAGCTCCTGTACGGTCCGTGTGTGTGTGTCTCAGTGTCAGCTCCTGTACGGTCCATGTGTGTATCAGTGTCAGCTCCTGTACGGTCCATGTGTGTATCAGTGTCAGCTCCTGTACGGTCTGTGTGTGTCTCAGTGTCAGCTCCTGTACGGTCCGTGTGTGTGTGACTCACTGTCAGCTCCTGTACGGTCCGTGTGTGTGTGTCTCAGTGTCAGCTCCTGTACAGTCCGTGTGTGTCTCAGTGTCAGCTCCTGTATGGTCTGTGTGTGTATCTCAGTGTCAGCTCCTGTACAGTCCGTGTGTGTGTCTCAGTGTCAGCTCCTGTACAGTCCGTGTGTGTGTCTCAGTGTCAGCTCCTGTACGGTCCGTGTGTGTGTCTCAGTGTCAGCTCCTGTACATTCTTTGTGTGTGTGTCTCAGTGTCAGCTCCTGTACAGTCTGTGTGTATCTCAGTGTCAGCTCCTGTACGATCCGTGCGTGTCTCAGCGTCAGCCCCTGTACGGTCTGTGTGTGTGTCTCAGTGTCAGCTCCTGTAAGGTCTGTGTGTGTGTGTCTCAGTGTCAGCTCCTCTTCGGTCCCTGTGTGTGTGTGTCTCAGTGTCAGCTCCTGTACATTCCGTGTGTGTCTCAGTGTCAGCTCCTGTACAGTCTGTGTGTGTCTCAGTGTCAGCTCCTGTACGGTCTGTGTGTGTGTGTCTCAGTGTCAGCTCCTCTTCGGTCCCTGTGTGTGTGTGTCTCAGTGTCAGCTCCTGTACGGTCCATGTGTGTGTCTCAGTGTCAGCTCCTTTACGGTCCGTGTGTGTGTGTCTCAGTGTCAGCTCCTGTACAATCCGTGTGTGTGTCAGTGTCAGCTCCTGTACACTCCGTGTGTGTGTGTCTCAGTGTCAGCTCCTGTACAGTCGGTGTGTGTGTGTCAGTGTCAGCTCCTGTACAATCCGTGTGTGTGTCAGCGTCAGCTCCTGTACGGTCCGTGTGTGTGTGTCTCAGTGTCAGCTCCTGTACAGTTGGTGTGTGTGTGTCAGTGTCAGCTCCTGTACGGTCCGTGTGTGTGTGTCTCAGTGTCAGCTCCTGTACAGTCGGTGTGTGTGTCTTAGTGTCAGCTCCTGTACGGTCCGTGTGTGTGTCTCAGTGTCAGCTCCTGTACGGTCCATGTGTGTCTCAGTGTCAGCTCCTGTACGGTCCATGTGTGTATCAGTGTCAGCTCCTGTACGGTCCATGTGTGTATCAGTGTCAGCTCCTGTACGGTCCGTATGTGTCTCAGTGTTAGCTCCTGTACGGTCTGTGTGTGTCTCAGTGTCAGCTCCTGTACGGTCCGTGTGTGTCTCAGTGTCAGCTCCTGTACGGTCCGTATGTGTCTCAGTGTTAGCTCCTGTACGGTCTGTGTGTGTCTCAGTGTCAGCTCCTGTACGGTCCGTGTGTGTGTGACTCACTGTCAGCTCCTGTACGGTCCGTGTGTGTGTGTCTCAGTGTCAGCTCCTGTACGGTCCCTGTGTGTCTCAGTGTCAGCTCTTGTACAGTCTGTGTGTGTGTCTCAGTGTCAGCTCCTGTACAGTCCGTGTGTGTCTCAGTGTCAGCTCCTGTATGGTCTGTGTGTGTGTCTCAGTGTCAGCTCCTGTACGGATCGCGTGTGTATCTCAGTGCCAGCTCCTGTACATTCTGTGTGTGTGTGTCTCAGTGTCAGCTCCTGTACAGTCTGTGTGTATCTCAGTGTCAGCTCCTGTACGATCCGTGCGTGTCTCAGCGTCAGCCCCTGTACGGTCTGTGTGCGTGTGTCTCAGTGTCAGCTCCTCTTCGGTCCCTGTGTGTGTGTGTCTCAGTGTCAGCTCCTGTACGGTCCATGTGTCTGTGTCTCAATGTCAGCTCCTGTACGGTCCGTGTGTATGTGTCTCAATGTCAGCTCCTGTACGGTCCATGTGTGTGTCTCAGTGTCAGCTCCTGTACGGTCTGTGTGTGTGTCTCAGTGTCAGCTCCTTTACGGTCCGTGTGTGTGTCTCAGTGTCAGCTCCTGTACAATCCGTGTGTGTGTCAGTGTCAGCTCCTGTACACTCCGTGTGTGTGTGTCTCAGTGTCAGCTCCTGTACGGTCCATGTGTGTGTCTCAGTGTCAGCTCCTGTACACTCCGTGTGTGTGTGTCTCAGTGTCAGCTCCTGTACAGTCGGTGTGTGTGTGTCAGTGTCAGCTCCTGTACACTCCGTGTGTGTGTGTCTCAGTGTCAGCTCCTGTACAGTCGGTGTGTGTGTGTCAGTGTCAGCTCCTGTACAATCCGTGTGTGTGTGTCTCAGTGTCAGCTCCTGTACAGTCGGTGTGTGTGTGTCAGTTTCAGCTCCTGTACAATCCGTGTGTGTGTCAGCGTCAGCTCCTGTACAGTTGGTGTGTGTGTGTCAGTGTCAGCTCCTGTACGGTCCGTGTGTGTGTGTCTCAGTGTCAGCTCCTGTACAGTCGGTGTGTGTGTCTTAGTGTCAGCTCCTGTACGGTCCGTGTGTGTGTGTGTCTCAGTGTCAGCTCCTGTACAGTCGGTGTGTGTGTGTCAGTGTCAGATCCTGTACAGTCGGTGTGTGTGTGTCAGTGTCAGCTCCTGTACAGTCCGTGTGTGTGTGTCTCAGTGTCAGCTCCTGTACAATCCGTGTGTGTGTCAGTGTCAGCTCCTGTACAGTCGGTGTGTGTGTGTCAGTGTCAGCTCCTGTACAGTTGGTGTGTGTGTGTCAGTGTTAGCTCCTGTACGGCGTGTGTGTGTCTCCGTGATCATCCTTGTTACTTCCTCAAAAAATTCTATTAAGTTAATAAGACATGATCTTCCCCTAACAAAACCATGCTGACTATCCCTGATCGATCCCTGCCTTCCTAGGTGACAGTTTCTCCTGTCTCTCAGAACTGATTCCAATAATTTGCCCACCACCGAAGTCAGGCTGACTGACGTATCATTTCCTGGCCTATCCTGCGCACCTCTTTCAAATAATGGTACAATGTTCGCAGACCTCGTATCCTCTGGGACTTTGCCTGTATCTATTGAGGATTGAAAAATGATCCTCAGAGCCTCTGTTATTTCCTCCCTGGCTTCCTTCAGCAGTCTGGGCCACAATCCATCCGGCTCTGGTGACTTATCCACCTTCAAGGATGCCTGTCCCTCCAGTGATTCCTCTCTCACGATGCTCATTGTATCTAATATCTCACACTCCCCCTCTTTAACTAGAATGTCTGGATCATCCCTCTCCTTGGTGAAGGCAGAGACAAAGTGCTCATCGAGAACCCTGCCCACATCTTCTGCATCAACACACAAGTTACCATGTACATCTCTGACAGGCCCTACCCTTTCCTTAGTTATCCTCTTGCTCTTAATGTGCTGGCAAAACATCTTGGAGTTTTCTCTGTTTTTACCTGCCAATCGTTGTTCATATCCTCTCTTTGCTTTCCTAATTTCCTTTTTTACTTCACCCCTGTGCTCTCTTTACCCTTCTAGGCTTTCTACAGTATTAAGCTGCGTGTGACTGTCACAAGCTTTCTTTTCCTGCCTCATCTTAGCCTGTTTGCTTCTGGATAACCAGGGGAATCCAGGTTTGGCAGTACCACCCTTTTTCTATGTGGGGACATGACTACACTGTGCCCATAGACGAAGGTGAGATTGAATGCCTCCCACTGATTTGACACTGTTTCCCCTTCCAGCAGCTGTTCACCACTTCACCTCTCAGCTTTGTAAGATTTGTCTTCCCCCAGTTTTGACTTGCACGCCTGTTCGATCTTTGTCCTTTTCTATAATGAAGCGAAATCTAACTGTGTTGTGGGCACTGTTTCTAAACGAGTCCCCCACTGTTGCTTCATCCACTTGCCCAGCTTCATTTCCTAAAGCTACATCTAGAATTGCGCCCTCTCTCGTTGAGTTTGTTATGTGCTGGTTAAAAAAGTTCTCTTGAATGCAGGTGAAGAATTTTGTGCCCTCTGTATCCTTTACACTGTTCATAACCTAATTGCTATTGGAGTAGTTGAAGTCCCCTGCGATTACTGCCCTATTGTTTTGCACCCAGAAATTGGTCTATATATTTGCTTTTCTAACTCTCTTCCACTATGTGGGGTCTGTAGTACACTCCGAGCAGTGTGGCTGACCCTTTTTTATTTCTCAGTTCAACCAATGTGGCCTCAATTGGTGCTTCATTTGGTGTATCATCAGCTGTAATTGATTCTTTAACCAATAACGCTGCACCCCCACCTTGTTAATCCGCCCTCTCTAACCAGGGTTGTTAATAACGCTGCACCCCCACCTTGTTAATCCGCCCTCTCTAACCAGGGTTGTTAACAACGCTGCACCCCCACCTTGTTAATCCGCCCTCTCTAACCAGGGTTGTTAATAACGCTGCACCCCCACCTTGTTAATCCGCCCTCTCTAACCAGGGTTGTTAATAACGCTGCACCCCCACCTTGTTAATCCGCCCTCTCTAACCAGGGTTGTTAATAACGCTGCACCCCCACCTTGTTAATCCGCCCTCTCTAACCAGGGTTGTTAATAACGCTGCACCCCCACCTTGTTAATCCGCCCTCTCTAACCAGGGTTGTTAATAACGCTGCACCCCCACCTTGTTAATCCGCCCTCTCTAACCAGGGTTGTTAATAACGCTGCACCCCCACCTTGTTAATCCGCCCTCTCTAACCAGGGTTGTTAATAACGCTGCACCCCCACCTTGTTAATCCGCCCTCTCTAACCAGGGTTGTTAATAACGCTGCACCCCCACCTTGTTAATCCGCCCTCTCTAACCAGGGTTGTTAATAACGCTGCATCCCCACCTTGTTAATCCGCCCTCTCTAACCAGGGTTGTTAATAACGCTGCACCCCCACCTTGTTAATCCGCCCTCTCTAACCAGGGTTGTTAATAACGCTGCACCCCCACCTTGTTAATCCGCCCTCTCTAACCAGGGTTGTTAATAACGCTGCACCCCCACCTTGTTAATCCGCCCTCTCTAACCAGGGTTGTTAATAACGCTGCACCCCCACCTTGTTAATCCGCCCTCTCTAACCAGGGTTGTTAATAACGCTGCACCCCCACCTTGTTAATCCGCCCTCTCTAACCAGGGTTGTTAATAACGCTGCACCCCCACCTTGTTAATCCGCCCTCTCTAACCAGGGTTGTTAATAACGCTGCACCCCCACCTTGTTAATCCGCCCTCTCTAACCAGGGTTGTTAATAACGCTGCACCCCCACCTTGTTAATCCGCCCTCTCTAACCAGGGTTGTTAATAACGCTGCACCCCCACCTTGTTAATCCGCCCTCTCTAACCAGGGTTGTTAATAACGCTGCACCCCCACCTTGTTAATCCGCCCTCTCTAACCAGGGTTGTTAATAACGCTGCACCCCCACCTTGTTAATCCGCCCTCTCTAACCAGGGTTGTTAATAACGCTGCACCCCCACCTTGTTAATCTGCCCTCTCTAACCAGGGTTGTTAATAACGCTGCACCCCCACCTTGTTAATCCGCCCTCTCTAACCAGGGTTGTTAATAACGCTGCACCCCCACCTTGTTAATCCGCCCTCTCTAACCAGGGTTGTTAATAACGCTGCACCCCCACCTTGTTAATCCGCCCTCTCTAACCAGGGTTGTTAATAACGCTGCACCCCCACCTTGTTAATCCGCCCTCTCTAACCAGGGTTGTTAATAACGCTGCACCCCCACCTTGTTAATCCGCCCTCTCTAACCAGGGTTGTTAATAACGCTGCACCCCCACCTTGTTAATCCGCCCTCTCTAACCAGGGTTGTTAATAACGCTGCACCCCCACCTTGTTAATCCGCCCTCTCTAACCAGGGTTGTGGAGCTGCCACTTTGCTCCTTTTTGAGCCAAGTTTCCATTCTGGCGCTGATATCATGCTGCATGTGCCCTCAGCTCATCAGCTTGAATTTACTCTGCTCCTTGTATTTACATATATACCTCTTAACACGGCCAAATTCCTGTGCTGTACACTTTATTTAACCTGTGCTTCTCTCTTTCAGAGTCACTCACTAATTCTCCACCTCCCGCTCCCTGCTCTGATTTTGCCATCAGGTTCCCATCCCCCTGCCAACTGAGTTTAAATCCATCGCCCCCACCTGCTGCAGCCCCTCACCGACCCACCCAACAGCACTAGCAAATCTCCCTGTGAGGATACTCGTCCCAGTCCTGCTCGGGTGCACACCATCCGGCTTGTACAGATCCCACCTTCCCCACAGCTGGTCCCAATGCCTCAGAAATCTGATGCCCTCCTTCTTACCTCAGCTGTCCAGCCACGTGTTTAATCACTCTTCTACTTCTATACCCACTTGCACGTGGGACTGGGAGTAATCCTGAGATTACTGCTTTACACGTCCTGCTTTTCAATCTTCTACCTAACTCCCTGAAATTTGCTTTCAGTATCTCATCCCTTTTCCTACCCAGGTCATTGGTACCAATGTGGACCACGACCTCGGGCTGATCACCCTCCCCCAGGAGAATGTCCTACTGCTGCTCCATCACATCCTTGACCCCCAGAGAGGCAACATACCAATCTGGAATCACATCTCCTGCCTGTCTGCTCTCCTAACTAACAAATCCCATTTTACTGCTGCTCTTGCCCTCTTCTTGCTCCCCTCCTGTACAGCAGAGCTGGCTGTGGTGCCACAAACTTGGCTCTGAATTCACTCCTCCAAGGAACCAATGCACTCACCAGTATCCAAAACAGAAAAGCGACTGGCGAGCAGGGACCCAGGGGACTCCTGCACTACCTGCCCAGTTTTCTTGGGCTGTCTGACAGTCACCCATTCCCTTTCTGCCCCCAGGCTCTTCAGCTGCGATGTGACCACCTCTCTGAACATGCTATCCATGTAGCTCTCAGCCTCACGGGTGTGCCAGTTACTCCAGCCACTGCTCGAGCTCTGAAGCGCAGGGTTCAAGGTTCCGCAAGTGGAGATGCTTCCTACACATGTGGTTGTCGAGGACACCAGTAGTGTCCACAACTTCCCACATATTACAGGACACGCATCCTACATGTCCAAGCTGGCCTGCCATTGCTTTAATTTACTTCAATTTACTTCTCTTATGTTAACTTTCACAGAATCACACAGTGCAGGAGAGTCCATTCAGCCCATCGAGTCTGCACCAACACGTGAGAAACACCTGACCTACCTCCCTAATCCCATTTACCAGCACTTGACCCATAGCCTTGAATGTTATGATGTGCCAAGTGCTCATCCAGGTATTTTTTAAAGGATGTGAGGCAACCCGCCTCCACCACCCTCCCAGGCAGCGCATTCCAGACCCTCACCACCCTCTGGGTAAAAAAGGTTTTCCTCACATCCCCCTAAACCTCCTGTTCCTCACCTTGAACTTATGCCCCCTCGTGACTGACCCTTCAACTAAGGGGAACAGCTGCTCCCTATCCACCCTGTCCATGCCCCTCATAATCTTGTGCACCTCGATCAGGTTGCCCCTCAGTCTTCTCTGCTCCATCGAAAACAACCCAAGTCTATCCAACCTCTCTTCATAACTTAAATGTTTCATCCCCGGCAACATCCTGGTGAATCTCCTCTGCACCCCTTCCAGTGCAATCACATCCTTCCTATAATGTGGTGACCAGAACTGTACACAGTACTCCAGCTGTGGCCTCACCAAGGTTCTATACAACTCCAACATGACCTCCCTACTTTTGTAATCTATGCCTCGATTGATAAAGGCAAGTGTCCCATATGCCTTTTTCACCACCCCACTAACATGCACCTCCGCCTTCAGAGATCTATGGACACACACGCCAAGGTCCCTTTGTTCCTCAGAACTTCCTAGTGTCATGCCATTCATTGAATACTTCCTTGTCAAATTATTGCTTCCAAAGTGTATCACCTCATACTTTTCAGGGTTAAATTCCATCTGCCACTTATCTGCCCATTTGACCATCCCGTCTATATCTTCCTGTAGCCCAAGACTCTCAACCTCACTGTTAACCACCCGGCCAATCTTTGTGTCATCCGCAAACTTACTAATCCTAACCCCCCACATAGTCATCTATGCTGTTTATATAAATGACAAATAATAGGGGACCGAGCACAGATTCCTGTGGTACGCCACTGGACACTGGCTTCCAGTCACTGAAGCATCCTTCTGTCATCACCCTCTGTCTCCTACAACTAAGCCAATTTTGAATCCACCTTATCAAATTACCCTGTATCCCATGTGCATTTGCCTTCTTTATAAGTCTCCCATGTGGGACCTTGTCAAAGGCTTTGCTGAAATCCATATAAACTACATCAACTGCACTACCCTCATCTACACACCTGGTCACCTCCTCAAAACATTCAATCAAATTTGTTAGGCATGACCTCCCTCTGACAAAGCCATGCTGACTATCCATGATCAAACCTTGCCTCTCCAAGTGGAGATAGATTCTCTCCTTCAGAATTTTCTCCAATAGTTTCCCTACCACTGGTGTGAGACTCGCTGGCCTGTAGTTCCCTGGCTTATCTCTACAACCCTTCTTAAATAGTGGAACCACATTAGCTGTTCTCCAGTCCTCTGGCACCTCCTCCGTGGCCAGAGAGGAATTAAAAATTTGGGTCAGAGCCCCTACGATCTCCTCCTTTGCCTCCCTCAGCAGTCTGGGACACAAACCATCTGGACCTGGAGATTTGTCCACTTTTAAGCCTGCCAACACCTCCAATACCTTGTCACTCCCTATATCAATTTGCTCAAGAACCTCACAGTCTCTCTCCCTGAGTTCCACACCTTCATCCTCATTCTCTTGTGTGAAGACAGATGTGAAGTATTCGTTCAACACTTTAGTGATGTCCTCTGTCTCCACCCATAGATTTCCCCCTCGGTCCTTTATGGGCCCTACTCTTTCCCTGGTTATCCTCTTCCCACTGATATACTTATAGAATATCTTGGGATTTTCCCTACTTTTACCAACCAGAGCTTTCTCATATCCCCTCTTTGCTCTCCTAATTGTTTTCTTAAGCTCCACCCTGCACTTTCTGTACTCCACTAATGCCTCTGCTGATTTGCTTCCCTTGTACCTGCTAAAAGCCTCTCTTTTCCTTCTCATCGTACCCTGAATATCTCTGCTCATCCATGGTTCTCTGGGCTTGTTACTGCTTCCTGTCACCCTAGAGGGAACATGTTGAGCCTGTACCCTCCCCATTTCCTTTTCGAACGCCCCCCACTACTCCTCTGTAGATTTCTCCTTTATTTTACTTTGGTTTACTTACGCTACTTCCTTTTACCTGGCCTTGACTTAACTTTACTTCACAATTGTTTGTGTTTCTTTCTGAAATCTCAGTTGCTCTTTCTTTTAGAAATAAGGTGGTTTTTCTAATCTTCTTGAAGATTAACAGCAGTTTCTCACCAACCAATGAACTTGAGTTCACCCTGTGCATGTTTTTAAAACTCAGCTCTCTCATGCAGCTTTTCAACTGCTGGTCTCCTGCAGGCTGACAAAGACAGACAAAGGAAAAGAAAAGAGCACCTCCCTCTCCTCCTCCCTGAACTCCCTTCTCACCAAACTCACAGAAAATCCAGCCCCTCACAGGGCACTTCACCTCCCTTCCTTATACTGATGTGATTGAAAGGAATCTCCTATCTGGCAGTTACAGGACCAGCTTAGGCCAGTCCCTTCCTGTGCTGAGCTCACTTGCTGTCCAGCAGAGGGCTCGATTTGCTTCATTAGCTTCCCAAGCCTCTAAGAAATGTAAAACTTAAAACATAGTAAATTTAAGTAAAATGCTGAATTGCAAGCAACAGTACTAGCTTTATAAAAGATAAACGCTTAACATTTAAAATTTCACTTCCTTCTCAACAAACCCGCAGTCATTCCATCAGTAATAGAGCACAGTGAGTGACCCTTACCCTGAATAAACACTGACTCTGTACAGTTACACAGTGAGTGACCCTTACCCTGAATAAACACTGACTCTGTACAGTTACACAGTGAGTGACCCTTACCCTGAATAAACACTGACTCTGTACAGTTACACAGTGAGTGACCCTTACCCTGAATAAACACTGACTCTGTACAGTTACACAGTGAGTGACCCTTACCCTGAATAAACAGTGACTCTGTACAGTTACACAGTGAGTGATCCTTACCCTGAATAAACACTGACTCTGTACAGTTACACAGTGAGTGATCCTTACCCTGAATAAACACTGACTCTGTACAGTTACACAGTGACTGACCCTTACCCTGAATAAACACTGACTCCATACAGTTACACAGTGAGTGACCCTTACCCAGAATAAACAGTGACTCTGTACAGTTAGACAGTGAGTGATCCTTACCCTGAATAAACACTGACTCTGTACAGTTACACAGTGAGTGACCCTTACCCTGAATAAACACTGACTCTGTACAGTTACACAGTGAGTGACCCTTACCCTGAATAAACAGTGACTCTGTACAGTTACACAGTGAGTGACCCTTACCCTGAATAAACAGTGACTCTGTACAGTTACACAGTGAGTGATCCTTACCCTGAATAAACACTGACTCTGTACAGTTACACAGTGAGTGATCCTTACCCTGAATAAACACTGACTCTGTATAGTTAGACAGTGAGTGATCCTTACCCTGCTGAATAAACAGTGAATCTGTACAGTTACACAGTGAATGATGCTTATTCTGAATGAACAGTGACTCTGTAGAGTTACACAGTGAATGATGCTTATTCTGAATGAACAGTGACTCTGTAGAGTTACACAGTGAATGATGCTTATTCTGAATGAACAGTGACCCTATAGTCCTCTGGCCCTGTGTGTGCTACCACCAAACATTGGCACTTGCACAGCTGTCAAGCCCTTTACTCCTTCACAGCCCCACACGTACCTGCGCATGTGCCAGGAGAAGGTTGCTGTATGGTGTGGGCATTAAAAAATAAAGGTAAACTTTGAAGAAGAGTCATATGGACAGGAAATGTTAACTCTGTTTCTCTTTCCATAGATGCTGCCAGACCCACTTTTCCACCGTTTTCTGTTTTTATTACTGTGAACTAATTCCCATGAACTTCCAACCTACATTGTCTTGAGTGAACTAAAAGAGAGTGATCTGACCTGCAATCTTTCCCAGTTATCATCTCAAAAACTGTGAGGATAGGTGATTATTTGAACTCTTTAGAAAATCTAGGTGCATGCTACCTCACCTTGTAGCCTCCTTTCTCTTGTGTGTGTTGCATCTTGCGTAAATGAGTGTTGTAATTACACTTCAGCTGTTGAGAAAATAAACATTTACTCCTGTTAATTTAAACTTAGCAGAAGACTCTCTTGTGTCTGTTCTTGACAGTCACAGCATCAAGGGGTAAAACATTTCTGCTTTAAATACATCTTGTTGCGGTTAGTCAGGAGATGAAGAAAGGGGAAACCAACCCACCATCTCTCTCCTCAAAATACAATATATAAACAATATTATGTTAGTAAAACTGAATATTCCCAGCTACTATCAAGAACTCCAAGTTGTTTTGATGGTGGGTGAATGAATGAAGCAGTTGAGTCAATTTATTGGTGTTACTGCATTGCTCTCACACCCAATGGTCTGTTTCGATTGCTCCTGAAGGTTTCTAGGATGAGGATATACTGCAGACCTCACAGTCCTTGGTCAACTTGAAGATTAGGAGGAAGGAGCTGTCTACATGGTATTCAAACTGAAGAGATGTCCTGATAGTTATCGGACACAGAGAGCTTACTTTAACAGGGTGTTTATATTCTACAAAGACACTGATGACAGATAGCAAAGGACAGCAACAAGCCTACAAGAAGCCAAACCACAATGAATAAGCCCTCAAAGTAGAGGGTCAGACGGAGAAAACATATTTAAACAGTTACAAAACAAACAGCATAAAGATAAAACTAGCTGAGAGAGGGACTTTATCAGGAGCAATCTCAGTCAGCTCAGATCCTGAGAAACCAGCAGCAAAGGGGTTCAAAGTCGATGCTAGCCTCATTAACTCCCTTCAAGGAAGGGCACAACATACCTTCAGGAGGAAACAGAATTATATTACAGCCAGACAGGTAGCATATCTTGGGGGAATTACAGAAAGAGCTGCATCTAACCCCGTGCTGTACCTGCCCTGGGAGTATTTGATGGGGACAGTGTAGAGAGAGCTTTACTCTGTATCTAACCCCGTGCTGTACCTGTGCTGGGAGTGTTTGATGGGGACAGTGTAGAGGGAGCTTTACTCTGTATCTAACCCCGTGCTGTACCTGTCCTGGGAGTGTTTGATGGGGACAGTGTAGAGGGAGCTTTACTGTAAGGGAGAACTGCACTGTCGGAGGGAGAGTACTGAGGGAGTGCCGCACTGTCGGAGGGTCAGTACTGAAGGAGCGCTGCACTCTCGGAGGGTCAGTACTGAAGGAGCACTGCACTGTCGGAGGGTCAGTACTGAAGGAGCACTGCACTGTCGGAGGGTCAGTACTGAAGGAGCACTGCACTCTCGGAGGGTCAGTACTAAAGGAGCACTGTGCTGTCGGAGGGTCATACTGAAGGAGCGCTGCACTCTCGGAGGGTCAGTACTGAAGGAGCACTGAACTGTCGTAGGGTCAGTACTGAAGGAGCACTGCACTGTTGGAGGGTCAGTACTGAAGGAGCACTGCACTGTCGGAGGGTCAGTACTGAAGGAGCACTGCACTCTCGGAGGGTCAGTACTGAAGGAACACTGTGCTTTCAGAAGGTCAGTACCAAGGGAGCGCTGCACTCTCGGAAGGTCAGTACTGAAGGAGCACTGCACTCTCGGAGGGTCAGTACTGAAGGAGCGCTGCACTCTCGGAGGGTCAGTACTGAAGGAGCACTGCACTGTCAGAGGGTCAGTACTGAAGGAGCACTGTGCTGTCAGAAGGTCAGTACCAAGGGAGCGCTGCACTGTCGGAGGGTCAGTACTGAAGGAGCGCTGCACTGTCGGAGGGTCAGTACTGAGGGAGCGCTGCACTCTCGGAGGGTCAGTACTGAAGGAGTGCTGCACTGTCGGAGGGTAGGTACTGAGGGAGCGCTGCACTCTCGGAGGGTCAGTACTGAAGGAGCGCTGCACTCTCGGAGGGTCAGTACTGAAGGAGCACTGTGCTGTCGGAGGGTCAGTACTGAAGGAGCGCTGCTCTATCGGAGGGTCAGTACTGAAGGAGCACTGCTCTGTCGGAGGGTCAGTACTGAAGGAGTGCTGCACTGTCAGAGGGTCCGTCATTCAGATGAAGTGTGACCAATAGTCCTCACTCACTCATCTGTGAAAGAAAAAAACAAATTAACCTGGCTTTCATCTCGTTTTCTGTTTATGGGATTGTAACGTGTAATAAATGCTGCACAACAATGGCTGCATTTGAAAGTAATTCATTGTTCTTGAAGGAATTCGAAAACATTTGTCAGTATAAAGCTCTAATTGAAACAAACATGTAACAAGATAAAGCAGCAACATTCTTCTGGGGGTCTGTTTAAACACCACGTTCTCCAAAAGGATGTTCGACATGGTGCAAAGCACTGAAGCTATTTGATAATATTCCCTCCTGGATGGATTGTTAAAGATCTCCCAGGCTCTGGCATTGGCCTTGTTTATGTCTCCCTCAGCTGCCCTTACACCCCTGGGATTCCTTCCACTTTTCCCAGCCCAGAACTGCACACACACTTTTACTTCCGGTAAACAAGCAGTCCCAGAGCCTGAATTGGGCCCTCCTCCCTTCTACCCATGTCCACTCAAAGCCTCCTCCTTTCCTAAAAGCATGGATTCTCCCTGGGACTCGGTTCCTTCCACTACCCGACTCGCCTATCAGAGGGCCAGGCTTTTCAACTGTGGAAGGTATCATCATTGTGGGTCTTGGATGAGATTGTCCATGGTTAGGATTTACAGATACAGCTGCAGGCAAGGCTGTTGGTAAACTTTATCTTTTTTGAACATTCCATTAACATAGTACGATACAGGCTTAACACGAGGCTCTACATAGAACTATCTCTCAGCATCAGCTGTGCTCATGTGGGACGGAATTTTCTGCTCTGGAGGCCAAGTGTGGTGGTGAGGTTGCTGCCGACTGCCACACCAGGTCGTCTGCTTTTTATATATAGATAAGCGAGCAGCAGGTTGTATCTTGGGGCAGGCATGGTGTTTGGGCAATGCATATCTTAGACTGGTGCCACTGGGGTAGTGGTATTGTCACCAGACGAGTAATCCAGAGACCCAGGGAATGCTCTGGGGGTTCGAATCCCACAGTGACAGGAATTTGAATTCAATTAAAATCTGGAATTAAAAGCTAGTCTAATGGTGACCATGAAACCATTGTTGATTGTTGTAAAAACCCATCTGGGTCACTAATGCCCTTTGAGGAAGGGAATCGGTTGTCCTTACCTGGTCTGGCCTACATGTGACTCCAGACCCACAGCACTGCTGACTCTTAAAATCGGCCTCTGAAATGTCCGAGCCAGACACTCAGCTGCATAAACAGCTACAAAGACTCAAAAGGAATGAAAACTAATGCACCACCCGGCATCAACCGAGGCACCGAAATGACAACAGCCCTGTCAACCCTGCAGCGTCCTCCTGACTAACATCTGGGGGCCAGAGCCAACATTGGGAGAGCTGTCTCACAGACTAGTCAACAACAGCCGGACAATAGTCATCCTCACGGAATCATACCTTACAGACAATGTCCCAGACACCACCATCACCATCCCTGGGTAAGTCCTGTCCCACCGGCAGGACAGATCCAGCAGAGGTGGGGACACAGTGGTATACAGTCAGGAAGGAGTTGCCTTGGGGGGTCCTCAACATCGACCCCAGACCCCATGAAGTCTCATGGCATCAGGTCAAACATGGGCAAGGAAACCTCCTGCTGATGACCACATACCGCCCTCCCTCAGCTGGTGAATCAGTGCCCCTCCATGTTGAACACCACTTGGAGGAAGCACTGGGGGTGGCAAGGGTGAAGAACGTACTCTGGGTGGGGACTTCAATGTCCTCAAGAGTGACTCAGTAGCACCACTGCTGACCGAGCTGGCTGAGTCCTAAAGGCCAGAGCTGCTAGACTGGGTCTGCAGCAGGTGGCGAGGGAACCAATAAGAGGGAAAAACATCCTCAGCAACCTGCCTGCTGCAGATGCATCTGTCCATGACAGTATCAATAGGAGTGACCACCACACAGTCATTGTGGAGATGAAGTCCCACCTTCACATTGAGGATACCCTCCAGCGTGTTGTGTGGCACTACCACCCTGCTAAATGGGATAGATTTCACACAGATCCAGCAACTCAAGACTGGGCAAACATGAGGTGCTGTGGGCCACCAGCAGCAGCAGAATTGTACTCGAATACAATCTGTAACCTCATGGCCCAGCATATCCCCCACTCTACCATTACCATCAAGCCAGGGGATCAACCCTGGTTCAATGAAGAGTGCAGGAGGGACATGTCAGGAGCAGCACCAGGCACACCTAAAAATGAGGTGTCAACCTGGTGAAGCTACAACACAGGATTACTTGTGTGTCAAACAGCATAAGCAGCAAGTGATAGACAAAGCTAAGCGATTCCACAATCAATGGATCAGATCTAAGCTCTGCAGTCCTGCCACATCCAGTTGTGAATGGTGGTGGACAATTAAACAACTCACTGGAGGGGGAGGCTCCACAAATATCCCCATCCTCAATGATGGGGGAGCCCAGCACATCAGTGCAAAAGATAAGGCTGAAGCATTTGCTACAATCTTCAGCCACAAGTGCTGGGTGGATGATCCATCTCAGCCTCCTCCAGAGGTCCCCAGCATCACAGATGCCAGTCTTCAGCCAATTCCATTCACTCCACGTGATATCAAGAAATGAATGAAGACACTGGATACTGCATAATACTGATAATAGTCCGGTAATAGTACTGAAGACTTGTGCTCCAGAACTTGCCGCGCCCCGAGCCAAGCTGTTCCAGTACAGCTACAACACTGGCATCTACCCACAAAACTGGAGTCAATGGGAATCGGGGGGAAACTCTCCGTTGGTTGGAGTCACACCCAGCACAAAGGAAGATGGTTGTGGTTGTTGGAGGTCAGTCATCTCAGCTCCAGGATATCACTGCAGGAGTTCCTCAGGTTAGTGTCCTTGGCCCAACAATCTTCAGCTGCTTCATCAATGACCTTCCTTCCATCATAAGGTCAGAAGTGGGGATGTTCGCTGATGATTGCACAATGTTCAGCACCATTCATGTCTCCTCAGATACTGAAGCAGTCCATGTCCAAATGCAGCAAGACCTGGACAATATCCAGGCTTGGGCTGACAAGTGGCAAGTAACATTCACACCACACAAGTGCCAGGCAATGACCATCTCCAACAAGAGAGAATCCAACCATCGCCCCTTGACATTCAATAGCATTACCATCACTGAATCCCCCACCATCAACATCCTGAGGGTTACCATTGATCAGAAACTGAAATAGACCAGCCATATAAATACTGTGGCTACAAGAGCAGGTCAGAGGCTGGGAATCCTGCGGTGAGTAACTCATCTCCCTGACTCCCCAAAGCCTGTCCACCATCTACAAGGCACAAGTCAGGAGTGTGATGGAATACTCCCCACTTGCCTGGATGAGTGCAGCTCCCACAACACTCAAGAAGCTCGACACCATCCAGGACAAAGCAGCCCCGCTTGATTGGCACCCCGTCCACAAACCTTCACTCCCTCCACCACCGACGCACAGTAGCAGCAGTGTGTGTACCATCTACAAGATGCACTGCAGGAATTCACCAAGGCTCCTTATACAGCACCTTCCAAACTCATGACCTCTACCATCTAGAAGGACAAGGGCAGCAGATAGATGGGAACACCACCACCTGGAAGTTCCCCTCCAAGTCACTCACCATCCTGACTTGGAAATATATCACCGTTCCTTCACTGTCTCTGGGTCAAAATCCTGGAACTCCCTCCCTAACAGCACTGTGGGTGTACCTACACCACATGGACTGCAGCGGTTCAAGAAGGCAGCTCACCACCACCTTCTCAAGGGCAACTAGGGATGGGCAATAAATGCTGGACCTAGCCAGCGACGCCCACATCCTGAGAATGAATAAAAAAGAATTGATTGGAGACATGATTGAACATTACCCTGCAATGATCACCTTCCATTGCCAAGCTAAGAAGTCATTTTGAAGGCCTTGAGCTGTCCTCATTCCAGGCATTCCATCCCCAGATCCTCCCTTGCAGCTGTAGCACAGCCTTAAAGATCACTGGAAGCTCATTCCCCCCACCCGATCCCCCAACTGTCCCAGTCATGACAGCACTTTCAGAAAGGGGCTTGGATCTGGATGAGTACAGGCAGGCACTAACGTCAGAGTAAGGTCAGGCTGCCTCCTTTGGGGCCAGCCCAGCCTTGCACTAATGAAATGACAGTAATCGTTGAAGTGAGTAAAGCCGGAACCTCTCAGCTACAACGTGTGGGGGTCTTTGGAGCATTTTTCATCTGCTCTTTAGCTGTTGGCCCTTCACAGTTGGATCCTTTGCTTGTTCCTATGGGAGGAACAAATGGTTAGTTAAACCCAATCAACATTTGACCCCAAGCTGCAATGGATTCTCACAATAATGTGCACCATGAGTGAAGCTGCCCAAATCCTTCAATTGGCATTTGAGTCTTCCTAACATGTCTCAGCTGAGCCTTGCTCTTCATGTCCTGAAGCAGAAATTATTAGGGTGCCCCTTCAAGCGGCCCAAAAGTGTAGCAGCTGACTGCTCCCACAGGCCCTCAGACCCTTCCCTGGCGATTGTTTTCCAATGTTATTTTTCAACTGTGCAATACCATCGGCTGTCAAGATGCTGCAACTCCACTCTTGCCATGAGCCCAGGTTGCAATCGCCCTCCTCCCTCCTGTCATCCTGGAAGGGCATCATGTGCACGTTTCCCTCCCTCCAGTCACTCTCCTGCCTCCCCCTTTAATCTTGGAGCACATCATCATTCTGGGAGTTACCCCTGTCCTGCCCCCCGCCCCGAACCGTTTCCTGTCGATGTCCCCACAGCCCGTGTGGAGCTGACTCCTCCCCATCCTGAGGCCCCAGTGCACAGTGACCTACCCAGACCCCCTCACCCCATGAGGCCTGGAAGTTGGGAATGGAGTGCAGTTTGTCTGCTGCAGATCAGTGATACGTGGTTGTGATTCACACCGGTCCAGTTACCCATGGGTGTGCCCGTTGGATTTGAGGTGGGGGGTAAGGTGGGAGGGGGGGGGGGGGGTTTAATGAGCATTGACGATGTGGTTCCTGACCTGGAGCAGCAGGACCAGCCTCATGAGGCGGGAGGGGAAAATCCCAATCCTTTTCTCACTGGCTTCAGGCCGCAACCCCCCACCCCCCCCCCCCCCCAACACCCCCAACCCCCCCCACCCCCACCCCCACCCCCAACACCCCCCCCGAATTTCCAGGTCCTGCTCCACGATGCCCACCGCGGGCGGGCAGGATCTCCCAGCACCAGTGATGTAGGCTATCATTTACATATTTAACTTCAGGCCATTCCACTACAGGAGGAGGCACAGCCAGCCTGGTCCCAGCTGCCCCTCCCCCCAGGGCTGGGGGCACAGGATGGGCAGGCACCAGGCTGCAGACAAGCCACCGGCAGGGAATTAACTGGGGCTGTGAGATCAGCTACATGAAGGAGAATATTCCTTAAGATCCTGTTGTGGGCCCCACAAGCAGAAGAAGAGGAAAACTGACCTTTTAAGAAGCGAAGGCCGGACCCTGGGGGGGGGGGGGGGGGGGGGGGAGTTGGGAACTACAATTCCCGACGGGCCTCGGTGCTTCCGACGCATGCGCCGATCCTGATTGTGGCTACACATGCGCAGATTGTCCTGGGTGTTCCTTTTAACCATCTTCGGGTTCTGCGCGTGTGCCGGGCTAGGGAATGATTGTACATGCGCACTTGGTCCGGTTCACGTCTTCAGGCCGGTGGACGGCCCTCTGCACATGCGCCGTTTGGTCTTTTAAAGCTAACCCTGCGCCAGAAGAGAAAGAGCGCGGAAACGGGGTAAGCTGCGGAGAGCGGACGGCCCAGGAGAATTAAGGGAAGTCCCAGGAAGACAGTTAAGTCAAGGAACAAGAAGCAGGTCCTGCTCAGTGAAGTGAAAGTGAAGAGCAGGGGAGGAGGCTGTGAGTTAGAGAGAGAAAGCTGCAGGCAGCAGAATCAAGGCAAAGTGGGCTGGAGAGAGGCCAGAGGATGTGAGGAGACAGCCAAGGCCCAGGGGCTCCTTACGCTGGGCCTGCAGAGCAGCCGTGCTGGGTTGGCATCGCTGAGTCTCTGAGAGAGTCTCTGCGAAGGCAAAGCTTGGCTGTACCTGGCGATCCAGGGAAGAGGACCCCGGGAAGGAGAGCTTGAAACCCCGGAGGTGGATCCTTATTGAAGATGTCTGAGAGATGGCCACCAGAGAGAGAGAGAGAGAGAGAGCCGAGGAGATTTACCAGGATGTTGCCTGGGCTGGAGAGTTTTAGTTATGAGGAGAGATTGGATAGACTGGGGTTATTTTCCCTGGAGCAGAGGAGATTGAGGGGGGACGTGATTGAGGTGTATAAAATTATGAGGGGCATAGAGAGGGTAGAGAGGGGGGAACTTTTCCACTCGGTGAAGGGATCAATAACCAGGGGACATAGATTTAAGGTAAGGGGCAGGAGGTTTAGAGGGGATGTGAGGAAGAATTTTTTCACCCAGAGGGTGGTGGGAATCTGGAACTCACTGCCTGAAAGGGTGGTAGAGGCAGAAACCCTCAACACTTGCGATGCCATGGCACACAAGGCTATGGGCTTAGTGCTGGAAAATGGGATTAGAATAGTTAGGTACTTGTTTGATCGGCGCAGATTCGATGGGCCGAAGGGCCTTTTTCTGTGCTGTAGACCCCTATGACTCTAAGAGAAAGCACAGTTTGGGAGAGGATTCCAAGATGAGTTCTTTGAGCGTGGAGATTGGAAACACTTGTGTGATAGACAGAGTTTCTGTGAGACCAGTTTGCTCTCAGTATGACTAACGTCTGGGGAAGTTGATGTGAGATGCATAGCATCTGCTTTGGGGTGGCAGCTATCTCTCCATAGGTCACCTAGGGTTTACATGGCCTGTGTACTTACTGTGAACGTTAGTGTATAAGAGACTTTTGTAACTTGTGTTATTCTTATGATCCTGTAAAGGTACAGTTGTGGGTGAAGGCGCAGGGTAATATAGTTCTTTTTTCTTGTTTAATAAATGTTTTTTCTTCTGTTAAAAGTACACCAGCAGACTTCTGTGAATGTGGTCAGCCCACATTTCTGAACAAAAAAGTAAAAGTTAGGATCTATCAAGTTAGGCTGTACCCTGGGACGTGGCTTGTCCAGTAGCAACATCAGCTGGGATCATAACAACTGCAATGAAAGTTCTTGGTACAGATTGTTTGGTGACACTTTGCACTGAAAAGCACTGTAAACTGCACCACCCAGAGACAGAAACCCACCAGTCAGTGTGCGGAAGTGATATTGAGTCCAGCAGGGAGGCAGTCAACATCAAGTACCACTGTCAAGAGTTGCTCGCAGTGAACTTGCTGTGTACGTGGCTGTTATTTGTAAGGATGTTCTTGCCCCAAGGGAGTGGTACAGGTTTGACGCACCATGGTCACTTGTCCGTCAATGTCTGTGTGTTTATCGATTGTTCCTGTACTATCTTCACACAAGGGGAAAAGGTTACAGTAAAATGGAGGGACCCTCCTTGGTTTTTCAACGGCAAAAAAACCCATCACATAACTCTTTCCAGTTCCAAAGAAGAGTCATATTGGACTCGAAACGTTAACTTTGTTTCTCTCTCCACAGATGCTGAGTTTTTCCAGCACTTTCTATTTTTCCAATGGATTGTCTAGTTTGGCTATCCCTTCGGTGAATCTGAGGTGCCTCAGCAGAAATGGGATGACTTTTACTGAGCAGATTGATGTGATGTGTTCCATGGTCTGAGACTCAGCCACAATCGCACTTCAGGCCCTCCCTCATCTTCCACTACACAGTAGGCCAGCTTCACCATCCGAACGCTGTGTGGATTCACTTGAGTGCTGTAGGAAAGCTTGCAACCAGAGATCTCTGTTGCTGTGTCAGTGATGACTTCTTGTGTCCACCATTTCATCCACCTGGACCATTCCAACGCATTCCTGGCTGCTCCCCCACTTTCTACCTTTTATAAGCTTGAGGTCATCCAAAACTCTGCTGCCCACGTCCAAACTGGCACCAAGTCCTGTTCCCCTATCACCCCTGGACTCGCTGATCATTGGCTCCTGCTCAAAGCAATGTCCTGATTTTCAAAAGTTGTCTTTGTTTTCAAATCCCTCCAGGGCCTCCCTGCTCCCTATCTCAGGAATCTTCTCAGCTCCATAACCCTCTGAGATCTCTGCATCCCTCTAATTCCAGCCTCAGCAGCATCCCTGACTTTAATCATTCCAGCAGCTCCCTGGGCCACAAACTCTAGGATTTCACTCCTCGGTCTCCATCTCTCTCTCTCTCTCTCTCCCCACTCCTTACCGACCTCTCTGACCAAGCTTTTGACCACCTGTCCCCCTGATGTGACTTGGGGTCATGTTTTTTTAATGATGCTCCTCTTAAGTGACTTTGGAGTGTTTTATTAGGTTAAAGGTGCTATATAAATACAAATAGTTGTTGTTTAGGATAATGCATTGAAAATGAAGCACCATTTCCCAGAATGGATGATTTTAAGCAGTTCCGCTGTGGATTTCCCTAATCTCCTTGTTACTGTTACCCAGCCGAGGAGCCACCTTCCCACTGAAATGATAAGGTGAGACTGAATGACTGAAGCACACACCTTGCAATAGCTTCTCACCTCTGATCAGTGGCTGCACCTGAACACTACAAACCTTTATGTCAATCAAGAGTGAAACACAAACAAGGTGTTGCTTCAACCCTGCTAGAAATCCTAGCAAAAGAACAATTTGCATTTATCTAGTTTAGAAGTCACTTCCAGATCTCCCAAAGCTCTTCAGCCAATGAAATACCTTTGAAATGTTGACATTGTTGTCATTGTCATGCCGAGTAAAGGCTTATCATATTCATAACTTTAAACATGAACTGAGCTCGTATGGAAGCTTCTGGAGGGTCTTATTTATTTAAAATGGACACTGATGAACTGTTAAGATGTCTGCCAGAGGGCCAAGTGACCTTTGCTTATTCTGCACAGACCAAGCTTCTGTGAAGTTCTAACTGAATCACCCTGGGTGGGGGAACCTCCCCCTGGGATGGACATCTCCAGACCGCACCCCTCTGCCATCATCTGAAGCTTATTCAAAACACAATGTAGGGATTTAGACTCTATACTAATCCCTCGAGAAAGAAAGTTCTTGTTGAGAATTAACAATATTGGCAAAAAGGACAATCAGTAATTTAGAGTGCAAACTAACGAGGCTTATTGGACAATAAAGATTGACACTTAACATTTCCTTAATCAAGGCAATGCATGATACACAAGTTCCAGATATGTCAGTCTGTATTTCCCATGGATCCCAGGATTTCTGGGGTCTTCGCTTCTTGGCTCCTTGAACCTGGTCTCTTGACTGACGACATGCTGCAAGGTTTTAGCTTAACACTGAAGGTACACATGTCACATCAGCCTGCTGAGTGCTCTCTCTCTCTCTCTCTTCATCAGAATCAGGACACGATGAGAAGGAAAAGAGAGGCTTTTAGCAGGTACAAGGGAAGCAAATCAGCAGAGGCATTAGTGGAGTACAGACAGTGCAGGGTGGAGCTTAAGAAAGCAATTAGGAGAGCAAAGAGGAGATTTGAGAAAGCTCTGGTTGGTAAAAGTAGGGAAAATCCCAAGATATTCTATAAGTATATCAGTGGGAAGAGGATAACCAGGGAAAGAGTAGGGCCCATAAAGGACCGAGGGGGAAATCTATGGGTGGAGACAGAGGACATCACTAAAGTGTTGAACGAATACTTCACATCTGTCTTCACACAAGAGAATGAGGATGAAGGTGTGGAACTCGGGGAGACTGTGAGGTTCTTAAGCAAATTGATATAGGGAGTGACAAGGTATTGGAGGTGTTGGCAGGCTTAAAAGTGGACAAATCTCCAGGTCCGGATGATTTGTGTCCCAGACTGCTGAGGGAGGCAAGGGAGGAGATCACAGGGGCTCTGACCCAAATTTTTAATTCCTCTCTGGCCACGGAGGAGGTGCCAGAGGACTGGAGAACAGCTAATGTGGTTCCGCTGTTTAAGAAGGGTTGTAGAGATAAGCCAGGGAACTCCAGGCTAGTAAGTCTCACATCAGTGGTAGGGAACCTATTGGAGAAAATTCTGAAGGAGAGAATCTATCTCCACTTGGAGAGGCAAGGTTTGATCAGGGATAGTCAGCATGGCTTTGTCAGAGGGAGGTTATGCCTAACAAATTTGATTGAATTTTTTGAGGAGATGACCAGGTGTGTAGATGAGGGTAGTGCAGTTGATGTAGTTTATATGGATTTCAGCAAAGCCTTTGACAAGGTCCCACATGGGAGACTTATAAAGAAGGCAGATTCACATGGGATACAGGGTAATTTGATAAGGTGGATTCGAAATTGGCTTAGTTGTAGGAGACAGAGGGTGATGACAGAAGGATGCTTTAGTGATTGGAAGCCAGTGTCCAGTGGCGTACCACAGGGATCTGTGCTCGGTCCCCTATTATTTGTCATTTATAGAAACGATATGGATGACTATGTGAGGGGTAGGATTAGTAAGTTTGTGGATGACACAAAGATTGGCCGGGTTGTTAACAGTGAGGTTGAGTGTTTTGGACTACAGGAAGATATAGACTGGATGGATAAGTGGCAGATGGAAAGTGTGAGGTGGTACACTTTGGAAGGAGTAATTTGACAAGGAAGTATTCAATGAACGGCATGGCACTAGGAAGTCCTGAGGAACAAAGGGACCTTGGCGTGTGTGTCCATAGATCTCTGAAGGTAGAAGGGCATGTTAGTAGGGTGGTGAAAAAGGCATATGGGACACTTGCCTTTATCAATCAAGGTACAAATTACAAAAGTAGGGAGGTCATGTTGGAGTTGTATAGAACCTTGGTGAGGCCACAGCTGGAGTACTGTGTGCAGTTCTGGTCACCACATTATAGGAAGGATGTGATTGCACTGGAGGGGGTGCAGAGGAGATTCACCAGGATGTTGCCTGGGATGAAACATTTAAGTTATGAAGAGAGGGTGGATAGACTTGGGTTGTTTTCGATGGAGCAGAGAAGACTGAGGGGTGACCTGATTGAGGTGTACAAGATTATGAGGGGCATGGACAGGGTGGATAGGGAGCAGCTGTTCCCCTTAGTTGAAGGGTCAGTCATGAGGGGGCACAAGTTCAAGGTGAGGGGCAGGAGGTTTAGGGGGGATGTGAGGAAAAACTTTTTTACCCAGAGGGTGGTGAGGGTCTGGAATGTGCTGCCTGGGAGGGTGATGGAGGCAGGTTGCCTCACATCCTTTAAAAAGTACCTGGATGAGCATTGGGCACATCATAACATTCAAGGCTATGGGCCAAGTGCTGGTAAATGGGATTAGGTAGGTAGGTCAGGTGTTTCTCACGTGTTGGTGCAGACTCGATGGGCCGAAGGGCCTCTTCTGCTCTGTGTGATTCTATGATTCTAGCAATTCTTTCCATACTTGACCACTGATCCATCAGACTGGATTCTTAATGCAATCCTCAACCTTGTCATAGTTACTTTAATCACTAATCCTATATGCAAATAGCTTTGCCACATTTAGCCTAAGTATGTACACCTGGACCAACACAACTAACCCAATATTTGCAACTCTTGACCAATGAGAAGAGTGCTCCTCGCTTCCAGAAAACAATCTAACCTTAATTTGTATCTCTAACTGGAGGTTCTCAAAGCATTCCAGTCCTCAGGCCACTTTCCTGGTCAATCAGCATTGTAGTTTTGGCTTCTCTTTACCTCTAAGCTAGACTCACTAGATACCTAATGTGCAAATAAGCCCTAGCTACAACTTTAGTTCACTCCCAAAGGACCCATGTGTCCATTCTTAAAGCTAGATCAAAGTATTTGGCATTTAAAGAGATGCCAACTTTAAGATTTTCTTAGCAACATACTCCAAAATTCACAAATCATCCCAATAATACGTACAAATTAAGACTTTTCATCACTAAGCTTATGTACAGTATAATTTGATTAATTTAAGGTTTATCAATTACACAAATGTGCCAACAAGGTGAAGTCTAACAACAGTCATTGAACTCCCAGAATCTATGCCACTAGGTTTACAATTTAGCAAAAGGAAGCTGACAAGTCCAGTTATCCACAAGTTAAGTGTGAAAGGCCACCATCTATCTCCTATTGCGTAGTGATGGCTTTGGACTTCCAAATCATTCTGGCTGAATAATGCCAGTATTTATCATGTGATCAAAACCAGTTTGAAATCAAACATTTTATCCAGAGACCAGTGCGGACTGTAGAAAATCACTGAAGAGACAGGAACCACAGAAAAGGCAGTGCCACCTTTGTCTTTCAAGAACCATTAGTCATCAGCCAGTCTGAGAACCACTCTGAAACCAGCTGCAAGTCATAAAACAGCTAAAGTACTTAACCTGTTCCCATTTCAAAATTCACCTGAGAACCAACCTCCTAGATATTCGACTACAAGAAAGCTTGCAAACTGCTGTGAGCCCTTCACTTTACAAGACCTTCACTTCACCTTTAAATCATCAAATCCATTCAGGAAACCACAGGCCTGCCACATGGAAACCCAGAGATCATAAATCAGAGACTGAATTAACTGGAATCTGTAAAAGTGCACTATCTTTATCTGTATCCAATCTTTGTCAGTGTGTGTGTGTGTGCATGAGACCAAGTGTGTGATGTTTGGTTAATTCGAGGCGTGTGAGAATAATCATCCTGATTTTGAACTCGTGAAAGCTTGCTGCTGAATTTAAAATTGCAATGCACATTCGGAGGGTAAGGAAAGACACACCTCTTTCCATACAAAATATCCTGGTTCTGGGCAGTAGGAGAGCACATACAGAATATAAGACACGCGGTATGTAAATTGTACACAGCAAGTTTCCATAAACAGCAATGAAATAATGATGAGGTCATAAGTTTTCCAATAGTTTGAAACATTTTATTAATGATTGGAGACCTGAGCTGTGAAACTGTTTGCTTCCATCTGACTGACCATATCCGTGTGAAGTGCTCCGACACCAGCTGCCTACCCCCACTGTCCTCCAAAGCCTGCCAGATGCTGCTTTCCTCTCTGTCCGGGGCAACAATATCAGTTTTATTTGGCCTGAAACTGAATGATGCTCGAACTGGACAGTGGCTGACTCAGTTCCTGAGTAACTGGACAGTGGCTGACTCAGTTCCTGAGTAACTGGACAGTGGCTGACTCAGTTCCTGAGTAACTGGACAGTGGCTGACTCAGTTCCTGAGTAACTGGACAGGGGCTGACTCAGTTCCTGAGTAACTGGACAGCGGCTGACTCAGTTCCTGAGTAACTGGACAGCGGCTGACTCAGTTCCTGAGTAACTGGACAGTGGCTGACTCAGTTCCTGAGTAACTGGACAGTGGCTGACTCAGTTCCTGAGTAACTGGACAGTGGCTGACTCAGTTCCTGAGTAACTGGACAGTGGCTGACTCAGTTCCTGAGTAACTGGACAGTGGCTGACTCAGTTCCTCAGTAACTGGACAGTGGCTGACTCAGTTCCTCAGTAACTGGACAGTGGCTGACTCAGTTCCTCAGTAACTGGGCACTGATTAATCACCACAATCTGACACGACTTAAGAAAAGCTATCCGCGTCAATGATCCAGCAACAAGAGAGAGAGACTGTCAGCGTGCCCCGTGGAACTGACAGTCAGGTTGTAACCCTATGCACAGTATACTTGTTCCCAGTCTCACAGAGTTCTGGGCTCCAGGAATGGAATTCGAATTTGTGCAGCACGGACCAGCTGCCTGGTGAGTCAGGGCTAATGGGAGTCTTTTCAGCTTCCAACCCTTACTGACTGGTCCCACAGCACACTGAGGCCCGGTTAATCTACAGACCGGGGTCTGGGACTGGGTTAATCTACAGACTGGGGTCTGGGATCCGGTTAATCTACAGACCGGGGCCTGGGATCCGGTTAATCTACAGACCGGGGCCTGGGAACAGGTTAATCTACAGACCGGGGCCTGGGACCCAGTTATTCTACAGACTGGGGTCTGGGACTGGGTTAATCTACAGACCGGGACCTGGGACCCAGTTATTCTACAGACTGGGGACTGGGTTAATCTACAGACTGGGGTCTGGGACCCGGTTAATCTACAGACTGGGGTCTGGGACCCGGTTAATCTACAGACCGGGGCCTGGGACCCGGTTAATCTACAGACCGGGGCCTGGGATCCGGTTAATCTACAGACCGGGGCCTGGGATCCGGTTAATCTACAGACCAGGGTCTGGGATCCGGTTAATCTACAGACCGGAGTCTGGCATCCGGTTAATCTACAGACCGGGGTCTGGGATCCGGTTAATCTACAGACCGGGGTCTGGGATCCGGTTAATCTACAGACCGGGGTCTGGCATCCGGTTAATCTACAGACCGGGGTCTGGGATCCGGTTAATCTACAGACCGGGGTCTGGGATCAGGTTAATCTACAGACCGGGGCCTGGGATCCGGTTAATCTACAGACCGGGGCCTGGCATCCGGTTAATCTACAGACCGGGGCCTGGGATCCGGTTAATCTACAGACCGGGGCCTGGGATCAGGTTAATCTACAGACCGGGGCCTGGCATCCGGTTAATCTACAGACCGGGGTCTGGGATCCGGTTAATCTACAGACCGGGGCCTGGGATCCGGTTAATCTACAGACCGGGGCCTGGGATCCGGTTAATCTACAGACCGGGGCCTGGGATCCGGTTAATCTACAGACCGGGGCCTGGGATCCGGTTAATCTACAGACCGGGGTCTGGGACCCGGTTAATCTACAGACCGGGGCCTGGGATCCGGTTAATCTACAGACCGGGGCCTGGGATCCGGTTAATCTACAGACCGGGGTCTGGGACCCGGTTAATCTACAGACCGGGGTCTGGGACCCGGTTAATCTACAGACCGGGGTCTGGGACCCGGTTAATCTACAGACCGGGGCCTGGGATCCGGTTAATCTACAGACCGGGGCCTGGGACCTGGTTAATCTACAGACCGGGGTAAGGGACCCGGTTAATCTACAGACCGGGGCCTGGGATCCGGTTAATCTACAGACCGGGGTCTGGGATCCGGTTAATCTACAGACCGGGGTTTGGGTCCCGGTTAATCTACAGACCGGGGCCTGGGATCCGGTTAATCTGCAGACCGGGGTCTGGGACCCGGTTAATCTGCAGACTGGGGCCTGGGACCCGGTTAATCTACACACCGGGCTCTGGGGTTCGGTTAATCTACAGACTGGGTCAGTACTCGGGGCACCTCACCTGGTTTGGGAGTCTATGGGTGAAAATAAGTTTCCTCATCTCCCATTTA
The DNA here is from genome assembly GCA_026770705.1 of Isurus oxyrinchus. NCBI lineage: Eukaryota > Metazoa > Chordata > Chondrichthyes > Lamniformes > Lamnidae > Isurus > Isurus oxyrinchus. The sequence goes on from JANJGN010000037.1 coordinate 15,175,665, forward strand.
TGCTGTGTGTGAATTAGCTGCAGTGTTTTGTATAAGAGTGACTATATTTCAAAGGAATATCTTGGGTTGTAAAGTACTTTGAAACCTCCTGAGTAAATGAACAACTTTGTAAAAACAATCTACTTCATTCTCAGAGTTGCTGACTGTCTCCGAGTACTTGACTCCTGTTATCTTCTGAAGAGGCTTCTCAGTTGTAACCTCAGTCTCTGTCAGTGTGCCTCCCCTGCCCTCACCCCAGCTCCAGCACCTCCTCAGCAATCCTGCAACTCCACCTGACCAGAGGCACTTTCATCCCAGCAACAGGTGGGACTATCTCAGCTCCCTCCTGGAAAGCAGAGTCTGATTCCTGGGGAACCCAGACCAGTACTTGCCAGACTGATGGAGGGGGCACTCGTCTGCCTGACTGGCTTTGCCAGACTGATGGAGGGGCACTCGTCTGCCCGACTGGCTTTGCCAGACTGATGGAGGGGTCTCTGGTCTGCCCGACTGGCTTTGCCAGACTGATGGAGGGGTCTCTGGTCTGCCCGACTGGGCTTGCCAGACTGATGGAGGGGGCACTCGTCTACCCGACCAGCACTGCTAGAGCATGACATTCACGGGCAGGCTCCCTGGGTGATCCAGTCATGCTACACTGCCCATTTTGCCCCGTAATTACTTCCACCCAATTAGCAGCTTAGTCTAATGGGCACAGTGTGGTTTCCGAGACCACAGTCTAGCCCATTGCTGACCCCTGATAATCACAACTTGGGAGTGTCAGTATCAGGGGACGTCTAGTTGGCAGTTTGATTCTGAGGTTTGTCCCTTCAATGAACTCACTCAGTGCCCAACAAACCAGGCTGCAGTACAAAGGAATTAATCACTGTCAGTGCTTTCGAAATGCAGACCTGCACGTCAGCCCATCAGTGATTTCTGTTATTTTCATTATTATCAGTTTTATTTTGGATTCAGTTTAACTATACTGTTCACCTCACCCACTCCCTGTGGGAGCGAGTTCCACATTCTCCCTACTCTCTGGATAAAGACATTTCTCCTGAATTCCTGATTGGATTTCTTGGTGACTATCTTATATTGATGTCCCCCCAGTTCTGGTCTCCCCGACAAGGGGAAATATTCTCTCTGTATGCACTCTTTCCAAACCTTTCAGAATTTTAAAGACCTCTGTTAGGTCACCCCTCAGCCTGTCGATCTTCTCCTGATATGTATATCCATACCTTTCTGGAATGATCCTTGTAAACCTCTCTGCACCTTTCCAGTGCCTCTATATCCTTTTTATAATACGACAACCAGAACTGCACAAAGTGTGGTCTAACCAAGGTTCAGTACAGGTTTAGAATAACTTACCTACTTTTCAACTCCATCCGTTGAGAAATAAAGCCCAGAGTTTGCTTGGCTTTATTTGTAGGCCTGCTAATGTGGGGGGCGATTTTTAGGGCTGGATTTTATGTGACCCAACCAGGCGTGTTTTCAGTGGTGGCGGGGCGGGGGGGAGAAACATAAAACACGAGAGGTGCCCAGCTCACCACCTTCCTGTCCACTCCTCGAGCTGTCCCCCCATGTACGCTAGGCGGGCAAGCACTGAAATTGGCAGCCTGCCTGCCTTATTTAAATAAATAATTGAAAGTTAATTCGGCTTGTTACCAAGCTAACTGACTGGGCTATTACGATGCCCATAATACAGTTGGCAGGTTAGTGCAAGTAGGCAGTCCATTTTTTGAGGACAGGTTGAAAAAGGGAAGGAGGAGGACATAATTCGGGGTGTCCTGAACATCAGGAGTATCTTCCCCAAAATGTCACTCCCCTCTTTCATTCCTCCAAAGCTTGGCCACCTACTGCACCCCCCAGCCTCGCCCCGGGGTCCTGCATCTACCCCCTGTCCTAAAAGCTCAGGATTAACCTGTCTCTGGCAGCCACTGTTGTCTTTTCCAGCTTCCTGAGCTGCTGGAGCTGTCAGCCAATCTGTTGAGAGCAGGACGTCCTCCCTCTAAGGGACAGAAGTCCCAATCTCAGCTAGTTGAGCTCACACAGCCCCATTCTGGTATGTCAGCTGCCAGTTAACTTTTCCTCTTGGGGGGGGGTGAGTAAATCGCCTCATCCCCCCACCCCATACTCCACTGGTCTCCCTGTCCCAGCTGACCACATCCCTCGCCCTTTGTCCCTTCACCCCTGACCCCCAAACCCAACACAAGGTACAACTCTCATCTCGAGTGCTGCTTGTCATGGTCACATCCACAGTCTGGATGAAGCTGACAGTTCACAGACCAAACCAATGGAGGTTCAGGCCAAGTGTCCACCAGTGATGAAGAGGCAGCACCATTCCTCTCAGGAAGTCACTGAGGGGGCCCCAGGGGAATTGGGAATGAGAGGGGATCTGGGGGAATTGGGAGGGAATCGGCGTCCGAAAGGATTTGTGGGGATTACAGGGGACCTGGGGCAATTGGGGATCAGAGTGGTTTCTGGAGTGACCAGGAAGGCATCAAGGGTAACAGAAGGGATCTGGAGGGGATCAGAGGGGTCCGCTGGGAACTTGGTTGGAGGGAGGGGGGCAGGAATCAAAGGGGGTATGAGGAGCATTGTGTTTGCCAGTGTATTCACCATCATTACTTTCTGTTCCCTTTTGTCAAAGTGCGGTGACAGGGCCAAGTGAAGGTGATGGATGGGCATCTCCAGCTGACTGGACAGATGTTTCCAGGGAGTTGTGCATTGGGCTGTCCTTGGTCAAACTGGCTGGATAATCAGTCAGAAAACTCATCCAAGCTAAAAGAAAACTCTTCACTGTCCCAAGCTGAAACCTTAAATGACATCAGGGAAACATCTGGATATATTGGCATATGCTCCAGCAGTGTTGTATCTACATGAAGAAGTCCATTGGCGCATGATCCCTGATTATTGACTAGTTAATAGTCGAAGATAAAATGCTTGTTGGGAAAGGTTTAAGGAGCTTCAAACTGCAGGAAGGCAACTCGTCTTGAATGTATCAGTACCAGCCATGGATTCTGAAGAGAATTGGAGTTTTTTTTATTCATTCTCGGGATGTGGGCGTCGCTGGCCGGGCCCAGCATTTATTGCCCATCCCTAGTTGCCCTTGAGAAAGTGGTGGTGAGCTGCCTTCTTGAACCGCTGCAGTCCATGTGGTGTAGAGAGAGGGGGAGGTGATGACATAGTGGTATGGTTGCTGGGCTATTAATCAAGAGGCCCAGGGTAATGCTCTGGGGACCCGGGTTCGAATCCTGCCAGGGCAGATGGTGGAATTTTAATTCAATAAAAATCTAAATTTTTATTAAAAGTCCAATGATGACCATGAAACCATTGTCGATTATTGTAAAAATCCATCAGCTTCACCAATGTCCTTTAGGGAAGGAAATCTGCCTCCTAACCTGGTCTGGCCTACACGTGACTCCAGGCCACAGCTATATGGTTGTCTCTTAACTGCCCTCTGAAACGGCCGAGCAAACCCCTCAGTTGTATCAAACTGCTACAAAGTCTCGAGAAAGGAATGGAACCGGGCCGGACACCTGATATTGACCGAGGCACCGGAAACAACAACGGCAAACTCAGCCCTGTCAACCCTGCAGAGTCCTCCTGACTAACATCTGGGGGCCAGAGCCAACATTGGAAGAGCTGTCTCACAGACTAGTCAACAACAGCCGGACATAGTCATCCTCACGGAATCATACCTTACAGACAGTGTCCCAGACACCACCATCACCATCCCTGGGTAAGTCCTGTCCCACCGGCAGGACAGATCCAGCAGAGGTGGGGACACAGTGGTATACAGTCAGGAAGGAGTTGCCTTGGGGGGTCCTCAACATCGACCCCAGACCCCATGAAGTCTCATGGCATCAGGTCAAACATGGGCAAGGAAACCTCCTGCTGATGACCACGTACCGCCCTCCCTCAGCTGGTGAATCAGTGCCCCTCCATGTTGAACACCACTTGGAGGAAGCACTGGGGGTGGCAAGGGCACAGAACGTACTCTGGGTGGGGACTTCAATGTCCTCAAGAGTGACTCAGTAGCACCACTGCTGACCGAGCTGGCTGAGTCCTAAAGGCCAGGGCTGCTAGACTGGGTCTGCGGCAGGTGGCGAGGGAACCAATAAGAGGGAAAAACATCCTCAGCAACCTGCCTGCTGCAGATGCATCTGTCCATGACAGTATCAATAGGAGTGACCACCACACAGTCATTGTGGAGATGAAGTCCCACCTTCACATTGAGGATACCCTCCAGCGTGTTGTGTGGCACTACCACCCTGCTAAATGGGATAGATTTCACACAGATCCAGCAACTCAAGGCTGGCCATCCATGAGGTGCTGTGGGCCACCAGCAGCAGCAGAATTGTACTCGAACACAATCTGTAACCTCATGGCCCAGCATATCCCCCACTCTACCATTACCATCAAGCCAGGGGATCAACCCTGGTTCAACGAAGAGTGCAGGAGGACATGTCAGGAGCAGCACCAGGCACACCTAAAAATGAGGTGTCAACCTGGTGAAGCTATAACACAGGATTACTTATGTGCCAAACAGCATAAGCAGCAAGTGATAGACAAAGCTAAGCGATCCCACAATCAACGGATCAGATCTAAGCTCTGCAGTCCTGCCATATCCAGTTGTGAATGGTGGTGGACAATTAAACAACTCACTGGAGGAGGAGGCTCCACAAATATCCCCATTCTCAATGATGGGGGAGCCCAGCACATCAGTGCAAAAGATAAGACTGAGCACTTGCTACAATCTTCAGCCAGAAGTGCTGAGTGGACAGTCTAACTCTGGAGATCTCCAGTGTTTGATTCAGTCCACATGACATCAAGAAACGGCTGAAGGCACTGGATACGGCAAAGGCTATGGGCCCTGACAACATTCTGGCAATAGTACTGAAGACTTGTGCTCCAGAACTTGCCGTGCCCCTAGCCAAGCTGTTCCAGTACAGCTACAACACTGGCATCTACCCGGCTATGTGGGAAATTACCCAGTTTATGTCCTG
>JANJGN010000037.1:15188146-15203146 GCA_026770705.1 Isurus oxyrinchus
TGGTGGGGTCTCAGCTGTCCCAGCAATGAAAGGTGAGTGGACACTCAGAGCCCATCATGGAGCAAGCCATCCTGTACAGGAATGAGTGATGCTGTGGGCACAGGGACCCTGTGGAGCCTTGACTGCCTACAGTCCTCAGTGGGAGGGGCTCCTGTTTGTCTCTGTCAATCTTGATGATTTATGAGCTGTCATGATTATAACCAATCAAAGTGCTTTATAGTAAACTGCAAGATTCCTGGACTGAAGTAACTTGGATCCACTGCTTTTAGACAGTGGGACCTCCAGATAGTGTCTCAACCATCTGCTCAGTTAAAGAGACAGGCCAGCCAATAAAGAGAGTTGAAAGAGTCATTGTTCTGGGATGGGATAGCTCAAACGCAGATCAATCTGCCCAGAGGAACAGGTTCGTAAGGAGTTGTCATCCTCTATCTCACCCCATCACCTTTATCTAAAAACAAGAGCTGAAAAAGTGGTTGGCATGACAGAGCACAGGTAAGCATTTGCTCTCTTGACTGTTACTCTTGGGGGGGGGGGGGGGGGGGGGGTGTGTGTGTGTGTGTGTGTGTGTGTGTGTGTGTGTGTGTGTGTGTGTGTGTGAGAGAGATAAACAGATTAGCTGGGCTGAATAGCCTATTAGTCCATGTGATGCAGGCAACAGGAAATTCAGTTTCACATGTGGGGTTTCTTCCCCTGCTAGTGGACCATGGGGGGAAGCACGTTCATGCTGGACAACATTTACATATGTTAAGGGCCAGACCCCTCTGAAATAAAAACAGAAAATGCTGGGAAATCTCAGCAGGTCTGGCAGCATCTGTGGAGAGAGAAACAGAGTTAACGTTTCGAGTCCCAATGACTCCTCTGTAGTTCTGAAGATGCGTCGGATGGACTCTGAACATTAACTCTGTTTCTCTTCACAGATGCTGCCAGACCTCTTGTGTTTTTCCAGCATTTTCTGTTTTTATTTCAGATTTCCAGCATCCACAGTATTTTGGTTCAACCCCTCTGATATAACACAGAGCCTTAAGAAGATCACTTTACTCCCTTGAAGGCCCATTTGGGAGAGTCCAGAAAGTTTGGGTTTGATTCCTATTCTGTGGGAGCAGGTGGTGGGGGGTGTGGACTGGGAGGGGTCTGTCTCCAGTGCCCTAGGTTATGGAAATCTGCCAGAGGTGTGATTGAGATTCAGGTGTGATGTTCCCTGCACTTGAATAGCCCATTGATACTCATTGCCAGACTCACTCACAAGATTGGCTTCCTGTAGAACATCGACCCAGGTTCCTTCAGGAAAGGAAGAGAGCTATTACCATCTAAAGAGGGTGCAGTTTGTGCTGGGGTGGAGGGGGATGGGAAAGGAAACCAGTTGTATAATTTTCCTGCTTCTTGTATCCCATCTCAGAAAGGCACACTTTACACTTCCAAATTTGAACAGGAATGTCAATGTATTCAGGGCTGGACTCCACACCCTCCCTCCTTCCTTAATCCACGACAGAGCTGAGCTGCTCCTGGGCTGCCCTGGAGCTAAAACCTCAAACTGAGGACACTTTATCACGGGGCAGAACAATAACTTTCAAACTGAGATTGTCACCCATTCATTGTGATTTCTGCCTGTCCCACCGCGCAGGATGAGCAAGTGACGGGTGGCCCTAGTGGGGCTGGGGGTGGTAGGAGGGCACAGTGTGCGAGATCAAAACAGGCTAAAAGGTGGGATAAGACAATTGACAAGGTGGTTACTAAAACCCGCTTTCACAGCCATATCTCCTTTCTCAGTGACTGTCTCCATCTCCGACTTACCCCACGTGGATTTCAACTGAAATTCCACCCCTCATCTTTCGAACCCACCCAGGATTACCGGTATCTCCGGGACATAAAACGTTTCTCAGACTGCTGTTCCCGTCACATTCTGAGATCCACACTCAGTGCCATGCGCCGCCATATGAACACACTCGACCTCTCCCTCCAGCAGCACCGCCGTACCCTTTTTCAAAGCTGCGCGTGCCCCCAGTTTCATTTTATTCTTCATCTCATCCGACGCCTCAACAAGAAACTTTTTTCTCTTTCTCTCAAGTGCTAAGGAACGCAAGCTCCAACAACTCATCGACACCAACACCCCTCTAGGACCCTCCACCCCAGCCTGTCCCTCCGTCCCCACCCCATCTTCCAATCCCAGCCCCAGCCGTGTATTCACTATACCCCCTGACCTTCCCCTCTCCGATGCTGAACGTTCAGCGCTCAGCAAAGGACTTAGTTTCATACCCTTACGCCCTCACCTCAATGAATTTCGGGCTCGGCATGATACTGAACTCTTCTTCCGCCGTCTTCGTCTCCGGGCTCACTTCTTTGGGCAGGAGTCCTCTCCCAGTTCAACGGATCCTTTTACCCATCTCCAATATTCTCCCTCCACCTGGACCCCTCCCTCTGGATTCTTACCTTCTCTTGATCTTTTCATTGAGAACTGTCGGCGCGACATTAGTCGTCTCAATTTCTCTGCTCCTCTCACCCATTCTAATCTGTCTCTCTCTGAACTTACTGCACTCCATTCTCTCAGGTCCAACCCTGACATCGTCATCAAACCCACTGACAAGGGTGGTGCTGTTGTTGTCTGGCGCACTGACCTCTACCTCGCGGAGGCTGAGCGTCAACTCGCAGACACTTCCTCCTACCTCTCCCTGGACCATGACCCCACCACTGAACATCAAGCCATTGTTTCCAGGACTGTCACTGACCTCATCTCCTCCGGGGATCTTCCTCCCACAGCTTCCAACCTGATAGTCGCCCAACCTCGGACGGACTGCTTCTATTTCCTACCCAAAATCCACAAACAGAACTGCCCCGGTAGACCGATCGTCTCAGCTTGCTCCTGCCCCACAGAACTCATTTCTCGTTATCTTGACTCCCTTCTCTCTCCCCTTGTCCAGTCCCTTCCCACCTACATCCGTGATTCCTCTGACACCTTACGTCACATCAACAATTTCCAGTTCCCTGGCCCCAACCGCTTCCTCTTCACCATGGACGTCCAATCCCTCTACACGTCCATCCCCCACCAGGATGGTCTGAGGGCCCTTAGCTTCTTCCTCGAACAGAGGCCCGAACAATCCCCATCCACCACTACTCTCCTCCGTCTGGCTGAACTTGTTCTCACGTTGAACAATTTCTCCTTCAACTCCTCTCACTTTCTCCAAATAAAAGGTGTGGCTATGGGTACCCGCATGGGCCCCAGCGATGCCTGTCTCTTTATGGGGTATGTGGAACATTCCTTGTTCCAGTCCTACTCCGGCCCCCTTCCACAACTCTTTCTCCGGTACATCGATGATTACTTCGGTGCTGCTTCATGCTCTCGTCGGGACTTGGAAAAATTTATTAATTTTGCTTCCAATCTCCACCCCTCCATCATTTTCACGTGGTCCATCTCTGACACTTCCCTTCCCTTCCTTGACCTCTCTGTCTCAATCTCTGATGATAGACTGTCCACCAATATCCATTACAAACCCACCGACTCCCACAGCTACCTCGACTACAGCTCCTCACACCCCGCTTCCTGTAAGGACTCCATCCCATTCTCCCAGTTCCTTCACCTTCGTCGCATCTGTTCCGATGATGTTAACTTCAAAAACGGTTCCTCTGACATGTCCTCCTTCTTCCTTAACCGAGGTTTTCCACCGACGGTCGTTGACAGGGCCCTCAACCGTGTCCGGCCCATCTCCCGCGCATCCGCCCTCACGCCTTCTCCTCCCTCCCAGAAACATGATAGGGTCCCCCTTGTCCTCACTTATCACCCCACCAGCCTCCGCATTCAAAGGATCATCCTCCGCCATTTCCGCCAACTCCAGCATGATGCCACCACCAAACACATCTTCCCTTCACCCCTCCTATCGGCATTCCATAGGGATCGTTCCCTCCGGGACACCCTGGTCCACTCCTCCATCACCCCCTACTTCCCGACCCCCACCTTGGGCACCACCCCACGCAAAAGATGTAACACCTGCCCCTTCACTTCCTCTCTCCTCACCGTCCAAGGGCCCAAACACTCCTTTCAAGTGAAGCAGCATTTCACTTGCATTTCCCCCAACTTAGTCTACTGCATTCGTTGCTCCCAATGTGGTCTCCTCTACATTGGAGAGACCAAACGTAAACTGGGCGACCGCTTTGCAGAACACCTGCGGTCTGTCTGCAAGAATGACCCAAACCTCCCTGTCGCTTGCCATTTTAACACTCCACCCTGCTCTCTTGCCCACATGTCTGTCCTTGGCTTGCTGCATTGTTCCAGTGAAGCCCAACGCAAACTGGAGGAACAACACCTCATCTTCCGACTAGGCACCTTACAGCCTTCCGGACTGAATATTGAGTTCAACAACTTTAGGTCGTGAGCTCCCTCCACCATCCCCACCCCCTTTCTGTTTCCCCCTTCCTTTTGTTTTTTCCAATAAATTATATAGATTTTTCTTTTCCCACCTATTTCCATTATTTTTAAATATTTTAAAATCTTTTATGCTCCCCCCACCCCCACTAGAGCTGTACCTTGAGTGCCCTACCATCCATTCTTAATTAGCACATTCGTTTAGATAATATCACCAACTTCGACACCTATGTGTTCTTTTGTTCTGTTGTCTGTGACATCTTTTGATGATCTGCTTCTATCACTGCTTGCTTATCCCTACAAACACACCAACACCCCCCCCAACTTCTCTCCCCCCACCCAAACCACTGCCCCCCCCACACACCTTAAACCAGCTTATATTTCACCCCTTCCTTGGATTCACCTAGTTCTGTGGAAGGGTCATGAGGACTCGAAACGTCAACTCTTTTCTTCTCCACCGATGCTGCCAGACCTGCTGAGTTTTTCCAGGTCATTCTGTTTTTGTTTTGGATTTCCAGCATCTGCAGTTTTTTGTTTTTATTTTTGTTTTTATCTAATGAATGGAAATAATTTTTTAAAATAGTAATAGAAATAGGTGGGAAAAAAATATATAAAAATTAAAAAAATAAATATTTGAAAAAAGGGGTGGGGATGGAGGAGAGAGTTAACGGTCTGAAGCTGTTGAACTCAGTGTTAAGTCCAGAAGGTTGTAAAGTGCCTAATCGGAAGATTATCACTTGCTTTCTACTCTTAATGTCACCATCAGCTCCTCCTTTAGCCAGTATCACCACCATCAACACCTCTTCCCCCTTCTGTTTGTGACAGCTTTGGCAATCTCTGCTTCGCCCCCACCTATCACTGGCCTTCTATCCAGCTCCACCTGTCCCAACCCCCTTAAACAGTTTATATTTCACCACATTTCTACTGCTCTTTAGTTCTGAAGCACAGTCACACGGACTCGAAACGTTAACTCTGTCCCTCTCTCCACAGAGGCTGTCAGACCTGCTGAGTTTTTCCAGCTATTTTTGTGTTTGTTTCAGATTTCCAGCATCTGTGTTATTTTGCTTTTATGCTCCAGAATCAGTTTTGTTGGTCTCATCTGACACTGTCCAATAACAGAAAAGGAAAGCTGGTCACTGAAAGCTACAATACAATTTACACCCACTTAAAACTGCCCCCATCGACCTGAGCCACTGGAAAGAGTTGGGAGCTGTGGACAGGCCAGGTTTGTACCTGAGCAGCACAAACATAAGTAACATCAGGGGGAGTCATCACTCCATCCACATCAGGTCCTCATGTGGCCTCAGCGATCTTCCCCAATCTATGGGTTCATAGCTGCACCCTGTCTAGTCTGAGGAACTCAGGACAATCCGCGAGCCCTCATTCTGCGCAGCTCAGGCTGTCAACACTGTTTTTTCATTCCTCCTCCGTACATTAGCTTGAGATTCCACAGTAGCTCACCTCAATAGCCACTCTCTGCTGTCAGAATGGTGATGGCTCTCAGCGTCTAACGTAGTCTCCGAGTCTGTGAATCACAGTCCTGTCTCAAGAGAGTTTCTTGTTCCAGTTTCCTGTCTTACATCAGGAGTGGTGGGTCAGAGACACGCTGTGCTTTCCGTCTCAATCTGACACCACTGTCAGTCTGAGGGCTCCTCCAGGTGCCCATCGGCTGTCGAGTTAACATGTCCAACATGTCCTGCCACACTCTCTGCCCAAAGGCTCCATGTTGATTGAACTAAACAGAGAGGCTGCTAACACTCTCATATTTCACACAGCTCAGCACTCCAATTGGCATGACACACCTGACACAGGCATGGACCAGCCTGCGTCTCCTTCAAGCGAAGGACCAGCTAAATGACCAGAAAGGCATCAGATTGCATCCTCGCTCTGTCCACAGTCAGCCAACACCAATCAGAGATAAAATGGGCTCCCTCAACACTGTCCTTTTAACCATCACCTCTACACCACCCCACCAAACAATTTAAAGGTCCCTTGACACTGTCCCCATCAAACACTCCCAGGACAGGTACAGCACGGAGTTAGATACAGAGTAAAGCTCCCTCTACACTGTCCCCATCAAACACTCCCAGGATAGGTACAGCACGGGGTTAGATACAGAATAAAGCTCCTTCTACACCGACCCCATCAAACACTCCCAGGACAGGTACAGCACGGGGTTAGATACAGAGTAAAGCTCCCTCTACACTACCCACCAAAGACTCACAGGACAAGTACAGCACAGGGTTAGATACAGAGTAAATCTCCCTCTACACTGTCCCCATTAAACACTCCCAGGACAGGTACAGCACGGGGTTAGATACAGAGTAAAGCTCCCTCTACACTGACCCCATCAAACACTCCCAGGACAGTTACAGCACGGGGTTAGATACAGAGTAAAGCTCCCTCTACACTGTCCCCATCAAACACTTCCAGGACAGGTACAGCACGGGGTTAGATACAGAGTAAAGCTCCCTCTACACTACCCACCAAACACTCCCAGGACAAGTACAGCACAGGGTTAGATACAGAGTAAAGCTCCCTCTACACCGTCACCATCAAACACTCCCATGACAGGTACAGCACGGGGTTAGATACAGAGTAAAGCTCCCTCTACACTGTCCCCATCAAACACTCCCAGGACAGGTACAGCACGGGGTTAGATACAGAGTAAAGCTCCCTCTACACTGTCCCCATCAAACACTCCCAGGGCAGGTACAGCACGGGGTTAGATATGGAGTAAAGCTCCCTCTACACTGTCCCCATCAAACACTCCCAGGACAGGTACAGCACGGGGTTAGATACAGAGTAAAGCTCCCTCTACACTGTCCCCATCAAACACTCCCAGGGCAGGTACAGCACGGGGTTAGATACGGAGTAAAGCTCCCTCTACACTGTCCCCATCAAACACTCCCAGGACAGGTAGAGCACGGGGTTAGATACAGAGTAAAGCTCCCTCTTCACTGTCCCCATCAAACACTCCCAGGACAGGTACAGCACGGGGTTAGATACAGAGTAAAGTTCCCTCTACACTGTCCCCATCAAACACTCCCAGGACAGGGACAGCACGGGGTTAGATACAGAGTAAAGTTCTCTCTACACTGTCCCCATCAAACACTCCCAGGACAGGTACAGCCCGGGGTTAGGTACAGGATACAGTTCCACACACAGGAGCTGTCAATTGAATGTCTCTCCTCTGTGAGCACACTCATGTGATTATGATCAAATGCTCCCCTTCAAACAGGAACATTGCAGACTTCCAACATGCATGTGTATTGCTGAAGGGAGATTTTTTTAAGCCCTGTGAGACAGCTTACCAGAGACTGTATTTCCTTATAGCAAAACAAGAATATGTTCATTCGTATGCATTAAGATTGACCGTACAAAGTGGCCCTCATTCTAAGCAGTTCATGTCCCTCAGACCCTTCACAGGGCGGTGTTTGGGAGTCGGGATGGAGTATCCCAACCTGATGTCTGAGCCATCCTCTAAACAAGTACTAGGTAACACGTACAGAAATTTGAGGCAACAGAGTGGGAGCTCAAAGGGGAATGGAGTGAGGTAGGTGGGGGAGGAGTGGGTGGAGGGTTAAAGGACATGCAGGTGGAACAACAGAGGCGTTAAAAGGGAGCGAGATCACAGAGGGGTGGATATCTTACAGTTGTTGCTCTAGGCACAGGGAAGTCAGAGTTGTGAGTATTGATCAGGGTGTCTCAGGGTGTTGTGATCCAAGGACTACTTTATCCCCACTCGCAGGCCTCACCGGGTAAATACTGTCCCAGGACTGCTTGTCTAGAGGTAACTGGTTTGAGTCAAGGTGGGAGTTATAGCAAGAGTATTACCATTGGGTACTGAGCTGTGAGTAAGAAGAAGGAAGGGTAGTTAAATCACACCAGGTTCCCAGCCCCCCAAACCTACCCTCATTTGCAATGGGGACATATCTAAACAAAAACAGACTGAAGAGAAAGCAAATTTGCCTCTTCACACTGACCACATCCTTCTTTATAAAACCTGGCCTGGTGACATTTTGTTTATAGGGCAGACTACAGGCTCCACCCAAGTTATTTTTCAACTCCTGCGTTCTGCCAAGTGTGTTCCCCAGAGAAAGATTGAAAATCTTTGTGTTTGACATGTTGCTGCCCATTATAGACTCATATTACAGCACAGGAGGCCATTCAGCCCATCTTGTCCACACCAGTCAACAAAGATCTGACTGCAGTAATCCCATTTTCCAGCCCTTGGCCCATAGCCCCGGAGGCTATGACAACACAAGTGAATATCTAAATACTTCTTAAATGTTACAACTCAAGCACCCTTTCAGGCAGTGAGTTCCAGACTCCCACCTCCCTCTGGGTGAAAACATTTTTCCTCAACTCCCCTCTTATCTTCTACCTCTTACCTTAAATCTATGCCCCCTGGTTATTGGCCCCTCTATTAATGGAAAAAGTGCTTCCTACCCACCCCATCTATGCCCCTCAGAATCTTATACACCTCTATCAGGTCCCCTCTCAACCTTCACTGCTCCAATGAAAACAACCCCAGCCTATCCAATCTTTCCTCACAGCTCAGACCCTCCAGCCCAGGCAGCATCCTGGTGAATCTCCTCTGCACCCTCTCCAGTACAATCACATCCTTCCTATAATGTGCTGTCCGGAGCTGCACACAATACTCCAGTTGTGGCCTCACCAGAGTTTTATACAGTTCCAGCATCACCTCCCTGCTCTTGTATTCTATACCTCAGCTAATAAAGGCAAGTATCCCATATGCCTTCTTAACCACCTTATATACCTGCCCTGCTACCTTCAGGGATCTGTGGACATGCACACCAAGGTCCTTCTGATCTTCAGTACCTGCCAGGGTCCTACCATCCATAGTGTAATCCCTTGTCTTGTTAGCCCTCCCCAAGTGCATTACCTCACACTTTTCCGGGTTGAATTCCATTTGCCACTGCTCTGCCCACCTGACCAGTCCACTGATATCCTCCTGCAGTTTACAGCTAACCCCCTCACTATTTACCACTCTACCAATTTTTGTGTCACCCGTGAACTTCTTGATCATACGCCCTACATTTAAATCCAAATCATTTATGTACACCACAAACAGCAAGGACCCCAGCACCGAGCCCTGTGGAACCCCACTGGAAACAGGTTTCCAGTCACAGAAACACCCCTCTACCATCACCCTCTGCTTCCTGCCTCTCAGCCAATTTTGGATCCAATGTGCCACTTTGCCTTGGATCCCATGGGCTCTTACTTTCTTGACCAGTCTGCCATGAGGGACCTTTTCAAAAACCTTGCTAAAGTTCATGTGAACAACATCAAATGCATTACCCGCATCAACACTCCTGGTTACCTCCTCAAAAAACTCAATCACATTTGTCAGACATGACCTTCCCTTCACAAATCCACGCTGACTATTCCCCACCCCATTCTCTCTGCCCCGCACCAGTTAGAAACAGTAATGAACAATGGAACCAAAGGAGGATAAAAGCAAAATGCTGCGGATGCTGGAAATCTGAAATAAAAACAGGAAATGCTGGAAAAACTCAGCAGGTCTGACAGCCTCTGTGGAGAGAGAGAAACAGAGTTAACGTTTCAGGTCCCTATGACCCTTCTTCAGAGCCAAAGGAAGATCTGTTGGATTATAGCAGGGGCCACTTATATCAATCCTGTTGCTTCTCGGTTCCCCAAGGAGACAGGAGAGTCCATCCGAGTTTGAGATATCTCAGCATGTTGATTGTGTCTGAATGACACACCCCACTGGAACAATGTGATTGGTGCAGACATGGTCAGGCACAGACCTCTGTGTTTACATAGGATTACATAGGATACAGGCCATTCAACCCAACCAGTCCCTACAGTGCTTATGCTCCACTCAAGCCTCCTCCCATCTCTTCTCATCTAAATCTATCATCATGACCCTCGATCCCCTTCACCCTCATATGGTCATCCAGCTTCCTTTACTATTCACTCCATCCATTCCCTTTGGTAGGGAGTTAGCAGTAATTTTGTTTTATTGACATTTGTTGATGGTAAACTTCCATGCCCTCTGTAGTTCAATAGCACACCAGCATGTGAAGAATGGAGGTATGGTTATGGTGCTGGGAGAGAGGGCATCTAATGCCTGCACTCCATGGCTCCAGCGAGAGTCAGTACCTTCAGGAGGTGGAGGAAGAGTTTGGAGATCATGTGTTCATCAATATCTTCTCTGTTCATTATTTCCTATCTTGTTCACCAGAGTCAACTCGGAGACACAGAGGGAGAGATCCAGAGAGACGGTGAAGGGAAGATCAGAGACACAGAGGGAGAGATCCAGAGAGACGGTGAAGGGAAGATCAGAGACACAGAGGGAGAGATCCAGAGAGAGATCCAGAGAGATGGTGAAGGGAAGATCAGAGACACAGAGGGAGAGATCCAGAGAGACAGTGAAGGGACGATCAGAGACACAGAGGGAGAGATCCAGAGAGAGATCCAGAGAGACGGTGAAGGGAAGATCAGAGACACAGAGGGAGAGATCCAGAGAGAGATCCAGAGAGATGGTGAAGGGAAGATCAGAGACACAGAGGGAGAGATCCAGAGAGACAGTGAAGGGACGATCAGAGACACAGAGGGAGAGATCCAGAGAGAGATCCAGAGAGATGGTGAAGGGAAGATCAGAGACACAGAGGGAGAGATCCAGAGAGACAGTGAAGGGATGCTCAGAGAGCCAGAGGGAGAGATCCAGAGAGAGATCCAGAGAGGATGTGAAGGGACGATCAGAGACACAGAGGGAGAGATCCAGAGAGACGGTGAAGGGAAGATCAGAGACACAGAGGGAGAGATCCAGAGAGAGATCCAGAGAGATGGTGAAGGGAAGATCAGAGACACAGAGGGAGAGATCCAGAGAGAGATCCAGAGAGGATGTGAAGGGACGATCAGAGACACAGAGGGAGAGATCCAGAGAGACAGTGAAGGGATGCTCAGAGAGCCAGAGGGAGAGATCCAGGGAAGCCGCACGTTGTCGACGTGACCAAGAGAGCCAGATGTTTGGTCAGCTGGCCTGTCAGCTGCCCCTCCCACACCAGATCCACACCCACCTGGATAAGGCCTCAGTCCTGAGGTTGACCATCAGTTTCTTGCACTTGCGGAGCTTCCTGGCAACAGGTGAGGCTGTCATGGTAATGCCATGGAAACCATTACTGGGGCCTGGTTAAGGGAGTGGGGTAACTTTATCTGAGTCAGCTGATCAAGATCAGGCAGCTGGAAGATCCTCTCTTCCAAACCTGCCATTACTGCTGCCACTGAAGTGCCCACACCTCTGTTATTGCTGCTTTGGGCTTGTGTGGTAGTCATGGAGCTGGACTTTCACATGAGAATGGAGGTGATGCTGTTAGCAAACTCTTTCTTTTACTGAACATGATGCTATTTACAAGGTCATCACTGCATGTGGCCCAACATAAAACTACGTCTCTCCATACTCTGTTATCGTGTGATCTTACCTCACTGATGATGTAGACTATATATTTCCACATTCCAGGACTTGGTCTTCTCGATTCTGGTCTCTTATCCAGACGGGTTCACCTGCTTGGAGCTCTGGTAACTCATGAACTCTATGGCAGTGATTGTAGTTCTTTTTCTGATTGGCACAATACTCACCCTCCTTCTCCGTGACTCTCTTTAAAGAGGCTGTGAAGAGAAGTTCAGGCACACAGAGGGAGAGGTCCACAGAAAGAATATGTACACACATTGTGCCTGTTTCAACCAAACAAAATAAGTAACAGCCATTTACTGACTCACTCCTCAGGGCAATGCCTTGACCAATCAGGGTCAAGCTGCCTGGTTTAAACTTCAAACAATACTTGGCAGTTAACTGGCAATCACCATCAGTGATGCATTCACCAAGCAATCAGCATTCTCTTCACATACAGTATAAATTGTTGTTTTCCCCTAATGCCGGTATTTTTGGCGAGTGTCCTGATGAACAGCTTAGACACATCTCTTTATTTCAGCAATAAACTTATTCGTTTATTATGAAACCAGCCTTGTGAAATAGAAAGAATATGGAATATGGAACTATACCAATTACAGTCACACACACCGGAAATAAATAATAAAATAAAAATAGAGGAGTTTGGAATTCTGTCAAAGGTTAAGAGTGGATAGTTCAAAGGGAAAAGTGTAGATGGTGGAGTCTGGCATCTGGCTCTCTCAGCACTGGTCTACAAAACAATTGACAACTCGTGCACTGTTTTTCAGGTGGAGTCAAGAAACACTGAAGGGTTTGCAATCCCAGCACACAGAGTAACTTAGGAGCAGCTTGTACTCACTTGCCCCTGGAGTGCAAAAAGCCTCCTGTCCTCATTTCACAAACAGTTGGTCCTTCTCTTCTCAAAATCCACTTTAAACACAGTTTTTCCAACCATGGGTTTTCTTCCAGGGCCACAAAATACCATATGACCACCCCCCCAGTCCCCACCTCCTTTTGTGCAGGGTTGTCCAGGGTCACAAGGTTTCAAAAACAAAAACAGCTGGAAAAACTCAGCAGGTCTGACAGCATCTGTGGAGAGAGAGAGAGAGAGAGACAGAGTTAACGATTCAAGTCCGTAAGTAGAAATGTGGTGAAATATAAACTGTTTAAGGGGGTTGGGACAGGTGGAGCTGGATAGAAGGCCAGCGATAGGTGGGGGCGAAGCAGAGATTGCCAAAGCTGTCACAGACAGAAGGGGGAAGGGGTGTTGATGGTGGTGATACTGGCTAAAGGAGGAGCTGATGGTGACATTAAGAGTTAGAAAGCAGGATGAGTCCTAGTGGAGCTGGGGTGGGAGGAGGGAACGGTGCGGGAGAAAAGATCGAAATAGGCTAAAAGGTGGGGATAAAATGATTAATGGAAATAATTTTTAAAATAATAATAGAAATAGGTGGGGAAAAAATATATAAAAATTAAAAAATAAATATTTGAAAAAAGGGGATCAAAAAGGTAAATATTTCACCACATTTCTACTGCTCTTTCGTTCCGAAGCAGAGTCACATGGACTGGAAACATTAACTCTGTCTCTCTCTCTCTCCACAGAGCCTGTCAGACCTGCTGAGGTTTTCCAGCTGTTTTTGTTTTTGTTTCAGATTTCCAGCATCTGCAGGATTTTGCTTTTGTCAGAAGGTTTCAGCTGCTTAATTACCTTTTCTTGGAAGTGGGTGATTTTTCCAGGAATAGCAGTCAGATTCCTGCATGAACTTATTGAGGGACTGAGTCCTGGAAAACACACATTCTTCCAGAATGTCCCTCAGTCTTTGATGATCAATCGTTTTGTGTGATTAAAGTGTTTATGATAAATGTAAACCTTTCTCCTTGTTCCAGGGCACAGAGAACAAATCTCCAGCTGCCCACACGCACTGAGCAATGAGTTGCTTTCAGCTCTTGGCGGGTTCCTCTTGCTGCTGACTCCCAGCGGAAAGGTGGTCTTCACAGGAGAAAACATCAATAAATATATGGGACTGACGCAGGTAAGTGGGGATTGGAGGAGGGGGTGGGTGAGGAGAAGGCCCAGCAATGGAGTGGGAGGGAGTGGGGGGGTGGGAACCTGTCGGAGAGGGTGGGAGGGAGTGGGGGATGGGAAGGGAATACTGTGGGTGTGGGGTTGGGACTAGCGGAGAGGGTGGGAGGGAGTGGGAGATGGGACAGGAATACTGTGGGTGTGGGA
Source organism: Isurus oxyrinchus (assembly GCA_026770705.1). Lineage (NCBI taxonomy): Eukaryota > Metazoa > Chordata > Chondrichthyes > Lamniformes > Lamnidae > Isurus > Isurus oxyrinchus. The sequence goes on from JANJGN010000037.1 coordinate 15,202,172, forward strand.
CTGTCGGAGAGGGTGGGAGGGAGTGGGAGATGGGACAGGAATACTGTGGGTGTGGGACTGTCGGAGAGGGTGGGAGGGGGTGGGGGATGGGACGGGAATACTGTGGGTGTGGGACTGGCAGAGAGGGTGGGAGGGGGTGGGGGATGGGACGGGAATACTGTGGGTGTGGGACTGTCGGAGAGAGTGGGAGGGAGTGGGGGATGGGACAGGAATACTGTGGGTGTGGGACTGTTGGAGAGGGTGGGAGGGGGTGGGGGATGGGACGGGAATACTGTGGGGTTGGGACTGGCGGAGAGGGTGGGAGGGGGTGGGGGATGGGATGGTGGTGAGAGAGGCTGTAGGGTAGGAATAGGCTGGTAATATTGGGTGTGTGAACCCATTGCTGGGTATGGGGCTGCTGTTGCTCTATAGGCGCAGAAGCTACATTAACTTGTTATGCGGATTTAGGGCTAATGTTTATTTCCCAAACAGTTGCAGCTGATGGGACAAAACATTTTTGACTTCATTCATCCTGGTGACCAGGGAGAGCTTCAGGGAGCTCTGGAGTTTCAGCAAGGTGAGAGTGTCCTGTTAAACAACAGCACCACCATGAACAGGTATCAGAGGGTTAGTACCGAGGGAGCGCCACACTGTCAGAGGGTCAGTGCTTAGGGAGCGCCGCACTGTCGGAGGGTCAGTGTTGAGGGAGCACCGCACTGTCAGAGGGTCAGTGCTTAGGGAGCGCCGCACTGTCGGAGGGTCAGTGTTGAGGGAGCACCGCACTGTCAGAGGGTCAGTGCTTAGGGAGCGCTGCACTGTCGGAGGGTCAGTGCTGAGGGAGCGCCGCACTGTCGGAGGGTCAGTACTGAGGGAGCGCCGCACTGTCGGAGGGTCAGTACTGAGGGAGTGCCGCACTGTCAGAGGGTCAGTACTGAGGGAGTGCCGCACTGTCAGAGGGTCAGTGCTTAGGGAGTGCCGCATGTCAGAGGGTCAGTG
>JANJGN010000037.1:15213146-15228814 GCA_026770705.1 Isurus oxyrinchus
TTTCTGTGTGTGTGTGTTTCTGTGCGTGTGTGTGTTTCTGTGCGTGTGTGTGTTTCTGTGTGTGTGTTTCTGTGCGTGTGCGTGTGCGTGTTTGTGTGTGTGTGTTTCTGTGCATGTGTGTATTTCTGTGTGTGTGTGTTTCTGTGTGTGTGTGTGTTTCTGTGTGTGTGTGTGTTTCTGTGTGTGTGTGTGTGTGTGTGTTTCTGTGCGTGTGCGTGTTTCTGTGTGTGTGTGTGTGTTTCTGTGTGTGTGTGTGTTTCTGTGCGTGTGCGTGTTTCTGTGTGTGTGTGTTTCTGTGCGTGTGCGTGTTTCTGTGTGTGTGTGTGTGTTTCTGTGCGTGTGCATGTTTCTGTGTGTGTGTGTGTGTTCCTGTGCGTGTGTGTGTTTCTGTGTGTATGTGTGTTTCTGTGTGTGTTTGTGTTTCTGTGTGCGTGTTTCTGTGTGTGTGTGTGTGTGTTTCTGTGTGTGTGTGTGTTTCTGTGTGTGTGTGTGTTTCTGTGTGTGTGTTTCTGTGCGTGTGTGTGTTTCTGTGTGTGTGTGTTTCTTTGTGTGTGTGTGTTTCTGAGTGTGTGTTTCTGTGTGTGTGGGTGTTTCTGTGTGTGTGTGTGTTTCTGTGTGTGTGTGTGTGTTTCTGTGCGTGTGTGTGTTTCTGTGCGTGTTTTTCTGTGTGTGTGTGTGTTTCTGTGCGTGTGTGTGTTTCTGTGCGTGTGTGTGTTTCTGTGCGTGTGTGTGTTTCTGTGCGTGTGTGTGTTTCTGTGCCTGTGTGTGTTTCTGTGCATGTGCGTGTTTCTGTGCGTGTGTGTGTTTCTGTGCGTGTGTGTGTTTCTGTGTGTGTGTGTGTTTCTCTGTGTGTGTGTGTGTGTTTCTGTGTGTGTGTGTGTGTTTCTGTGTGTGTGTGTTTTTCTGTGGTTGTGTGTGTTTCTGTGCGTGTGTGTTTCTGTGCGTGTGCGTGTCTGTGTGTGTGTGTTTCTGTGCATGTGTGTATTTCTGTGTGTGTGTGTTTCTGTGTGTGTGTGTGTTTCTGTGTGTGTGTGTGTGTGTGTGTTTCTGTGCGTGTGCGTGTTTCTGTGTGTGTGTGTGTTTCTGTGCGTGTGCATGTTTGTGTGTGTTTTTCTGTGTGTGTGTGTGTTTCTGTGCGTGTGTGTGTTTCTGTGTGTGTGTGTGTTTCTGTGTGTGTGTGTGTTTCTGTGCGTGTGTGTGTTTCTGTGTGTGTGTTTCTGTGTGTGTGTGTGTTTCTGTGCGTGTGCGTGTTTCTGTGTGTGTGCGTGTTTCTGTGTGTTTGTGTGTGTTTCTGTGCGTGTGCGTGTTTCTGTGTGTGTGTGTGTGTGTGTGTGTGTTTCTGTGTGTGTGTTTCTGTGTGTGTTTCTGTGTGTGTGTGTGTGTGTGTTTCTGTGTGTGTGTTTCTGTGTGTGTGTGTGTGTGTGTTTCTGTGTGTGTGTTTCTGTGTGTGTGTGTGTGTTTCTGTGTGTGTGTGTGTTTCTGTGTGTGTGCGTGTTTCTGTGTGTGTGCGTGTTTCTGTGTGTTTGTGTGTGTTTCTGTGTGTGTGTGTTTCTGTGCGTGTGCGTGTTTCTGTGTGTGTGTGTGTGTGTTTCTGTGTGTGTGTTTCTGTGTGTGTGTTTCTGTGTGTGTGTTTCTGTGTGTGTGTTTCTGTGTGTGGGTGTGTGTGTTTCTGTGTGTGTGTGTGTTTCTGTGTGTGTGTGTGTTTCTGTGTTTCTGTGTGTGCGTGTGTGTTTCTGTGTGTGTGTGTGTGTGTGTGTGTGTTTCTGTGCGTGTGTGTGTTTCTGTGCGTGTGTGTGTTTCTGTGTGTGTGTGTGTTTCTGTGTGCGTGTTTCTGTGTGTGTGTGTGTGTGTGTGTTTCTGTGTGTGTGTGTGTTTCTGTGCGTGTGCGTGTTTCTGTGTGTGTGTGTGTTTCTTTGTTTCTGTGTGTGTGTGTGTTTCTGTTTCTGTGCGTGTGTGTTTCTGTTTCTCTGTTTCTGTGTGTGTGTCTGTGTGTGCTTCTGTTTCTGTGTATGTGTCTGTTTCTGTGTGTGTGTCTGTTTCTGTGTGTGTGTGTGTGTGTTTCTGTGTGTATGTCTCTATTTCTGCGTGCGTGTGTGTTTCTGTGTATGTGTTTTTCTGTGTGTGTGTGTGTGTTTCTGTGTGTTTCTGTTTCTGTGTGTGTTTCTGTGTGTGTGTATGTTTGTTTCTGTATATGTGTCTGTGTGTGTGTGTTTCTGTGTGTGGGTGTTTCTGTGCATGTGTGTGTTTCTGTGTGTGTGCGTGTTTCTGTGCGTGTGTGTGTTTCTGTGTGTGTGTTTCTGTGTGTGTGTGTGTTTCTGTGCGTGTGCGTGTTTCTGTGTGTGTGCGTGTTTCTGTGTGTTTGTGTCTGTTTCTGTGTGTATGTGTGTGTGTGTGTGTGTCTGTTTCTGTATGTGTTTCTGTGTGTGTTTCTGTGTGTGTGTGTGTTTCTGTGTGTGTTTCTTTGTTTCTGTGTGTGTGTCTGTTTCTGTGTGTTTTTCTATGTTTGTGTGTGTGTTTCTGTGTGTTTGTGTGTGTGTGTCTGTGTGTGTGTGTGTGTGTGTGTGTGTGTGTGTTTCTGTGTGTGTGTCTGTTTCTCTGTGTGTGTGTGTCTGTTTCTGTGTGTGTGTGTGTTTCTGTGTGTGTATGTGTATCTGTATGTGCTTCTGTTTCTGTGTGTGTTTCTGTGCGCGTGTCTGTTTCTGTCTGTGTGTCTGTTTCTGTATGTGTTTCTGTGTGTGTGTGTGTGTGTGTGTGTGTGTTTCTGTGTGTCTGTATGTGTCTGTTTCTGTGTGTGTGTGTCTGTTTCTGTGTGTGTGTGTCTGTTTCTGTGTGTGTTTCTATGTGTGTGTGTGTGTGTGTTTCTGTGTGTGTGTGTTTCTGTGTGTGTGTGTTTCTGTGTCTCTGTGTTTCTGTGTATGTGTGTGTTTCTGTGTGTGTGTGTTTCTGTGTGTGTGTGTTTCTGTGTCTGTGTGTTTCTGTGTCTCTGTGTTTCTGTGTATGTGTGTGTTTCTGTGTGTGTGTGTGTTTCTGTGTGTGTGTGTGTGTGTTTCTGTATGTGTGTGTTTCTATGTGTGTGTGTGTGTGTTTCTGTGTATGTGTGTGTGTCTGTATGTGTGTTTCTGTGTGTGTGTGTGTGTGTGTGTTTCTATGTGTGTGTGTTTCTGTGTGTGTCTGTGTTTCTGTGCGTGTGTGTGAATGTTTCTGTGTGTGTGTTTCTGTGTGCGTTTGCGTGTGTGTTTCTGTGTTTCTGTGTGTGTGTGTTTCTGTGTTTCTGTGTGTGTGTGCATGTGTGTGTTTCTGTGTGTGTGTGTTTTTGTGTGTGTGTGTGTTTCTGTGTGTGTGTGTGTTTCTGTGCATGTGTGTGTTTCTGTGTGTGTGTGTTTCTGTGTGTGGGTGTTTCTGTGCATGTGTGTGTTTCTGTGTGTGTGCGTGTTTCTGTGTGTGTGTGTGTGTGTGTGTTTCTGTGTGTGTGTGTTTCTGTGCGTGTCTGTGTTTCTGTGTGTGTGTTTCTGTGTGTGTGTGTGTTTCTGTGCGTGTGCGTGTTTCTGTGCGTGTGTGTGTTTCTGTGCGTGTGTGTTTCTGTGCGTGTGTGTTTCTGTGCGTGTGTGTTTCTGTGCGTGTGCATGTTTCTGTGTGTGTGTTTCTGTGTGTGTGTGTTTCTGTGCGTGTGCGTGTTTCTGTGCGTGTGCGTGTTTCTGTGTGTGTGTTTCTGTGTGTGTGTTTCTGTGTGTGTGTGTTTCTGTGCGTGTGCGTGTTTCTGTGTGTCTGTGTGTTTCTGTGTGTGTGCGTGTTTCTGTGTGTGTGTGTGTTTCTGTGCGTGTGTGTGTTTCTGTGCGTGTGTGTGTTTCTGTGTGTGTGCGTGTTTCTGTGTGTGTGTGTGTTTCTGTGTGTGTGTTTCTGTGTGTGTGTTTCTGTGTGTGTGTGTGTTTCTGTGCGTGTGTGTGTTTCTGTGCGTGTGTGTGTTTCTGTGCGTGTGCGTGTTTCTGTGCGTGTGCGTGTTTCTGTGTCTGTGTTTCTGTGTGTGTGTTTCTGTGTGTGTGTTTCTGTGTGTGTGTGTTTCTGTGTCTGTGTGTTTCTGTGTCTCTGTGTTTCTGTGTATGTGTGTGTTTCTGTGTGTGTGTGTGTTTCTGTGTGTGTGTGTGTGTGTTTCTGTATGTGTGTGTTTCTATGTGTGTGTGTGTGTGTTTCTGTGTATGTGTGTGTGTCTGTATGTGTGTTTCTGTGTGTGTGTGTGTGTGTGTGTTTCTATGTGTGTGTGTTTCTGTGTGTGTCTGTGTTTCTGTGCGTGTGTGTGAATGTTTCTGTGTGTGTGTTTCTGTGTGCGTTTGCGTGTGTGTTTCTGTGTTTCTGTGTGTGTGTGTTTCTGTGTTTCTGTGTGTGTGTGCATGTGTGTGTTTCTGTGTGTGTGTGTTTTTGTGTGTGTGTGTGTTTCTGTGTGTGTGTGTGTTTCTGTGCATGTGTGTGTTTCTGTGTGTGTGTGTTTCTGTGTGTGGGTGTTTCTGTGCATGTGTGTGTTTCTGTGTGTGTGCGTGTTTCTGTGTGTGTGTGTGTGTGTGTGTTTCTGTGTGTGTGTGTTTCTGTGCGTGTCTGTGTTTCTGTGTGTGTGTTTCTGTGTGTGTGTGTGTTTCTGTGCGTGTGCGTGTTTCTGTGCGTGTGTGTGTTTCTGTGCGTGTGTGTTTCTGTGCGTGTGTGTTTCTGTGCGTGTGTGTTTCTGTGCGTGTGCATGTTTCTGTGTGTGTGTTTCTGTGTGTGTGTGTTTCTGTGCGTGTGCGTGTTTCTGTGCGTGTGCGTGTTTCTGTGTGTGTGTTTCTGTGTGTGTGTTTCTGTGTGTGTGTGTTTCTGTGCGTGTGCGTGTTTCTGTGTGTCTGTGTGTTTCTGTGTGTGTGCGTGTTTCTGTGTGTGTGTGTGTTTCTGTGCGTGTGTGTGTTTCTGTGCGTGTGTGTGTTTCTGTGTGTGTGCGTGTTTCTGTGTGTGTGTGTGTTTCTGTGTGTGTGTTTCTGTGTGTGTGTTTCTGTGTGTGTGTGTGTTTCTGTGCGTGTGTGTGTTTCTGTGCGTGTGTGTGTTTCTGTGCGTGTGCGTGTTTCTGTGCGTGTGCGTGTTTCTGTGTCTGTGTTTCTGTGTGTGTGTTTCTGTGTGTGTGTTTCTGTGTGTGTGTGTGTTTCTGTGCGTGTGTGTGTTTCTGTGTGTGTGTTTCTGTGTGTGTGTGTGTTTCTGTGCGTGTGCGTGTTTCTGTGTGTGTGCGTGTTTCTGTGTGTTTGTGTGTGTTTCTGTGTGTGTGTTTCTGTGCGTGTGCGTGTTTCTGTGTGTGTGTGTGTGTGTGTTTCTGTGTGTGTGTTTCTGTGTGTGTGTGTGTGTTTCTGTGTGTGTGTTTCTGTGTGTGTGTGTGTGTTTCTGTGCGTGTGTGTGTTTCTGTGTGTGTGTGTGTTTCTGTGTTTCTGTGTGTCTGTGTGTTTCTGTGTGTGCGTGTGTGTTTCTGTGTGTGTGTGTGTGTGTGTGTGTTTCTGTGTGTGTGTTTCTGTGTGTGTGTGTGTGTTTCTGTGTGTGTGTTTCTGTGTGTGCGTGTGTGTTTCTGTGTGTGTGTGTGTTTCTGTGCGTGTGTGTGTTTCTGTGTGTGTGTGTGTGTTTCTGTGCGTGTGCGTGTTTCTGTGTGTGTGTGTGTTTTTCTGTGTTTGTGTGTGTTTCTGTGCGTGTGTGTTTCTGTGCGTGTGCGTGTGCGTGTTTGTGTGTGTGTGTTTCTGTGCATGTGTGTATTTCTGTGTGTGTGTGTTTCTGTGTGTGTGTGTGTTTCTGTGCGTGTGCGTGTTTCTGTGTGTGTGTGTGTGTTTCTGTGCGTGTGCATGTTTGTGTGTGTGTTTCTGTGTGTGTGTGTGTTTCTGTGCGTGTGTGTGTTTCTGTGTGTGTGTTTCTGTGTGTGTGTGTGTTTGTGTGTGCGTGTTTCTGTGTGTTTGTGTGTGTTTCTGTGTGTGTGTGTTTCTGTGCGTGTGTGTGTTTCTGTGTGTGTGTGTGTGTGTGTGTGTGTGTTTCTGTGTGTGTGTGTGTGTGTTTCTGTGTGTGTGTTTCTGTGTGTGTGTGTGTGTTTCTGTGCGTGTGTGTGTTTCTGTGTGTGTGTGTGTTTCTGTGTTTCTGTGTGTCTGTGTGTTTCTGTGTGTGCGTGTGTGTTTCTGTGTGTGTGTGTGTTTCTGTGTGTGTGTGTGTTTCTGTGTTTCTGTGTGTCTGTGTGTTTCTGTGTGTGTGTGTGTTTCTGTGCGTGTGTGTGTTTCTGTGCGTGTGTGTGTTTCTGTGCGTGTGTGTGTTTCTGTGTGCGTGATTCTGTGTGTGTGTGTGTGTGTGTGTGTTTCTGTGCGTGTGCGTGTTTCTGTGTGTGTGTGTGTTTTTCTGTGTTTGTGTGTGTTTCTGTGCGTGTGTGTTTCTGTGTGTGTGTGTTTCTGTGCGTGTGCGTGTTTCTGTGTGTGTGTGTGTGTGTGTGTGTTTCTGTGTGTGTGTGTGTGTGTTTCTGTGTGTGTGTTTCTGTGTGTGTGTGTGTGTTTCTGTGCGTGTGTGTGTTTCTGTGTGTGTGTGTGTTTCTGTGTTTCTGTGTGTCTGTGTGTTTCTGTGTGTGCGTGTGTGTTTCTGTGTGTGTGTGTGTTTCTGTGTGTGTGTGTGTTTCTGTGTTTCTGTGTGTCTGTGTGTTTCTGTGTGTGTGTGTGTTTCTGTGCGTGTGTGTGTTTCTGTGCGTGTGTGTGTTTCTGTGCGTGTGTGTGTTTCTGTGTGCGTGTTTCTGTGTGTGTGTGTGTGTGTGTGTTTCTGTGCGTGTGCGTGTTTCTGTGTGTGTGTGTGTTTTTCTGTGTTTGTGTGTGTTTCTGTGTGCGTGTGTTTCTGTGTGTGTGTGTTTCTGTGCGTGTGCGTGTTTCTGTGTGTGTGTGTGTTTTTCTGTGTTTGTGTGTGTTTCTGTGTGTGTGTGTTTCTGTGCGTGTGCGTGTGCGTGTTTGTGTGTGTGTGTTTCTGTGCATGTGTGTATTTCTGTGTGTGTGTGTTTCTGTGTGTGTGTGTGTTTCTGTGTGTGTGTGTGTGTGTGTGTGTTTCTGTGCGTGTGTGTGTTTCTGTGTGTGTGTGTGTGTTTCTGTGCGTGTGTGTGTTTCTGTGTGTGTGTGTGTTTCTGTGTGTGTGTGTGTGTTTCTGTGCGTGTGTGTGTTTCTGTGTGTGTGTTTCTGTGTGTGTGTGTGTTTCTGTGCGTGTGCGTGTTTCTGTGTGTGTGCGTGTTTCTGTGTGTTTGTGTGTGTTTCTGTGTGTGTGTGTTTCTGTGCGTGTGCGTGTTTCTGTGTGTGTGTGTGTGTGTGTGTGTGTGTTTCTGTGTGTGTGTTTCTGTGTGTGTGTGTGTGTGTTTCTGTGTGTGTGTTTCTGTGTGTGTGTGTGTGTTTCTGTGCGTGTGTGTGTTTCTGTGTGTGTGTGTGTTTGTGTTTCTGTGTGTCTGTGTGTTTCTGTGTGTGCGTGTGTGTTTCTGTGTGTGTGTGTGTGTGTGTGTGTGTGTGTGTTTCTGTGTGTGTGTGTGTTTCTGTGCGTGTGTGTGTTTCTGTGTGCGTGTTTCTGTGTGTGTGTGTGTGTGTGTGTGTTTCTGCGTGTGTGTGTGTTTCTGTGCGTGTGCGTGTTTCTGTGTGTGTGTGTGTTTTTCTGTGTTTGTGTGTGTTTCTGTGTGTGTGTGTTTCTGTGCGTGTGTGTGTTTCTGTGCGTGTGTGTGTTTCTGTGTGTGTGTGTTTCTGTGCGTGTGCGTGTGCGTGTTTGTGTGTGTGTGTTTCTGTGCATGTGTGTATTTCTGTGTGTGTGTGTTTCTGTGTGTGTGTGTGTTTCTGTGTGTGTGTGTGTTTCTGTGTGTGTGTGTGTGTGTGTGTGTGTGTTTCTGTGCGTGTGCGTGTTTCTGTGTGTGTGTGTGTGTTTCTGTGCGTGTGCGTGTTTCTGTGTGTGTGTGTGTGTTTCTGTGCGTGTGCATGTTTCTGTGTGTGTGTGTGTGTGTTCCTGTGCGTGTGTGTGTTTCTGTGTGTATGTGTGTTTCTGTGTGTGTTTGTGTTTCTGTGTGCGTGTTTCTGTGTGTGTGTGTGTGTTTCTGTATGTGTGTGTGTTTCTGTGTGTGTGTGTGTTTCTGTGTGTGTGTTTCTGTGCGTGTGTGTGTTTCTGTGTGTGTGTGTTTCTTTGTGTGTGTGTGTTTCTGAGTGTGTGTTTCTGTGTGTGTGGGTGTTTCTGTGTGTGTGTGTGTTTCTGTGTGTGTGTGTGTGTTTCTGTGCGTGTGTGTGTTTCTGTGCGTGTGTTTCTGTGTGTGTGTGTTTCTGTGCGTGTGTGTGTTTCTGTGCGTGTGTGTGTTTCTGTGCGTGTGTGTGTTTCTGTGCATGTGCGTGTTTCTGTGCGTGTGTGTGTTTCTGTGCGTGTGTGTGTTTCTGTGTGTGTGTGTGTTTCTCTGTGTGTGTGTGTGTGTGTTTCTGTGTGTGTGTGTGTGTTTCTGTGTGTGTGTGTTTCTGTGCGTGTGTGTGTTTCTGTGTGTGTGTGTGTTTTTCTGTGTTTGTGTGTGTTTCTGTGCGTGTGTGTTTCTGTGCGTGTGCGTGTTTGTGTGTGTGTGTTTCTGTGCATGTGTGTATTTCTGTGTGTGTGTGTTTCTGTGTGTGTGTGTGTTTCTGTGTGTGTGTGTGTGTGTGTGTGTGTTTCTGTGCGTGTGCGTGTTTCTGTGTGTGTGTGTGTGTTTCTGTGCGTGTGCATGTTTGTGTGTGTGTTTCTGTGTGTGTGTGTGTTTCTGTGCGTGTGTGTGTTTCTGTGTGTGTGTTTCTGTGTGTGTGTGTGTTTCTGTGCGTGTGTGTGTTTCTGTGTGTGTGTTTCTGTGTGTGTGTGTGTTTCTGTGCGTGTGCGTGTTTCTGTGTGTGTGCGTGTTTCTGTGTGTTTGTGTGTGTTTCTGTGTGTGTGTGTTTCTGTGCGTGTGCGTGTTTCTGTGTGTGTGTGTGTGTGTGTGTGTGTTTCTGTGTGTGTGTTTCTGTGTGTGTGTGTGTGTGTTTCTGTGTGTGTGTTTCTGTGTGTGTGTGTGTTTCTGTGTTTCTGTGTGTCTGTGTGTTTCTGTGTGTGCGTGTGTGTTTCTGTGTGTGTGTGTGTGTGTGTGTGTGTGTGTGTGTTTCTGTGCGTGTGTGTGTTTCTGTGCGTGTGCGTGTTTCTGTGTGTGTGTGTGTGTGTGTTTCTGTGTGTGTGTGTGTTTCTGTGCGTGTGTGTGTTTCTGTGTGCGTGTTTCTGTGTGTGTGTGTTTCTGTGTGTGTGTGTGTTTCTGTGCGTGTGCGTGTTTCTGTGTGTGTGTGTGTTTCTTTGTTTCTGTGTGTGTGTGTGTTTCTGTTTCTGTGCGTGTGTGTTTCTGTTTCTCTGTTTCTGTGTGTGTGTCTGTGTGTGCTTCTGTTTCTGTGTATGTGTCTGTTTCTGTGTGTGTGTCTGTTTCTGTGTGTGTTTCTGTGTGTGTGTGTGTGTGTGTTTCTGTGTGTATGTCTCTATTTCTGCGTGCGTGTGTGTTTCTGTGTATGTGTTTTTCTGTGTGTGTGTGTTTGTTTCTGTGTGTTTCTGTTTCTGTGTGTGTTTCTGTGTGTGTGTATGTTTGTTTCTGTATATGTGTCTGTGTGTGTGTGTTTCTCTGTGTGTGTCTGTTTCTGTGTGTATGTGTGTGTGTGTGTGTGTGTGTGTCTGTTTCTGTATGTGTTTCTGTGTGTGTTTCTGTGTGTGTTTCTGTGTGTGTGTGTGTTTCTGTGTGTGTTTCTTTGTTTCTGTGTGTGTGTCTGTTTCTGTGTGTTTTTCTGTGTTTGTGTGTGTGTTTCTGTGTGTTTGTGTGTGTGTGTGTGTTTCTGTGTGTGTGTCTGTTTCTCTGTGTGTGTGTGTCTGTTTCTGTGTGTGTGTGTGTTTCTGTGTGTGTATGTGTATCTGTATGTGCTTCTGTTTCTGTGTGTGTTTCTGTGCGCGTGTCTGTTTCTGTCTGTGTGTCTGTTTCTGTATGTGTTTCTGTGTGTGTGTGTGTGTGTGTGTGTGTGTGTGTTTCTGTGTGTCTGTATGTGTCTGTTTCTGTGTGTGTGTGTCTGTTTCTGTGTGTGTTTCTATGTGTGTGTGTGTGTGTGTTTATCTGTGTGTGTGTGTTTCTGTGTGTGTGTGTTTCTGTGTCTGTGTGTTTCTGTGTCTCTGTGTTTCTGTGTCTCTGTGTTTCTGTGTGTGTGTGTTTCTGTGTGTGTGTGTTTCTGTGTCTGTGTGTTTCTGTGTCTCTGTGTTTCTGTGTATGTGTGTGTTTCTGTGTGTGTGTGTGTTTCTGTGTGTGTGTGTGTGTGTGTGTTTCTGTATGTGTGTGTTTATGTGTGTGTGTGTGTGTGTTTCTGTGTATGTGTGTGTGTCTGTATGTGTGTTTCTGTGTGTGTGTGTGTGTGTGTGTGTTTCTATGTGTGTGTGTTTCTGTGTGTGTCTGTGTTTCTGTGCGTGTGTGTGAATGTTTCTGTGTGTGTGTTTCTGTGTGCGTTTGCGTGTGTGTTTCTGTGTGTGTGTTTCTGTGTGCGTTTGCGTGTGTGTTTCTGTGTTTCTGTGTGTGTGTTTCTGTGTTTCTGTGTGTGTGTGCATGTGTGTGTTTCTGTGTGTGTGTGTGTTTGTGTGTGTGTGTGTTTCTGTGTGTGTGTGTGTTTCTGTGCATGTGTGTGTTTCTGTGTGTGTGTGTTTCTGTGTGTGGGTGTTTCTGTGCATGTGTGTGTTTCTGTGTGTGTGCGTGTTTCTGTGTGTGTGTGTGTGTGTGTGTTTCTGTGTGTGTGTGTTTCTGTGCGTGTCTGTGTTTCTGTGTGTGTGTTTCTGTGCGTGTGTGTGTTTCTGTGCGTGTGCATGTTTCTGTGCGTGTGTGTGTTTCTGTGCGTGTGTGTTTCTGTGCGTGTGTGTTTCTGTGCGTGTGTGTTTCTGTGCGTGTGTGTTTCTGTGCGTGTGCGTGTTTCTGTGTGTGTGTTTCTGTGTGTGTGTGTTTCTGTGCGTGTGCGTGTTTCTGTGCGTGTGCGTGTTTCTGTGCGTGTGCGTGTTTCTGTGTGTGTGTTTCTGTGTGTGTGTGTTTCTGTGCGTGTGTGTGTTTCTGTGTGTGTGCGTGTTTCTGTGTGTGTGTGTGTTTCTGTGTGTGTGTTTCTGTGTGTGTGTTTCTGTGTGTGTGTTTCTGTGTGTGTGTTTCTGTGCGTGTGCATGTTTGTGTGTGTGTTTCTGTGTGTGTGTGTGTTTCTGTGCGTGTGTGTGTTTCTGTGTGTGTGTTTCTGTGTGTGTGTGTGTTTCTGTGCGTGTGCGTGTTTCTGTGTGTGTGCGTGTTTCTGTGTGTTTGTGTGTGTTTCTGTGTGTGTGTGTGTGTGTTTCTGTGTGTGTGTTTCTGTGTGTGTGTGTGTGTTTCTGTGCGTGTGTGTGTTTCTGTGTGTGTGTGTGTTTCTGTGTTTCTGTGTGTCTGTGTGTTTCTGTGTGTGCGTGTGTGTTTCTGTGTGTGTGTGTGTTTCTGTGCGTGTGTGTGTTTCTGTGTGTGTGTGTGTGTTTCTGTGCGTGTGCGTGTTTCTGTGTGTGTGTGTGTTTTTCTGTGTTTGTGTGTGTTTCTGTGCGTGTGCGTGTGCGTGTTTGTGTGTGTGTGTTTCTGTGCATGTGTGTATTTCTGTGTGTGTGTGTTTCTGTGTGTGTGTGTGTTTCTGTGCGTGTGTGTGTTTCTGTGTGTGTGTGTGTGTGTTTCTGTGCGTGTGCATGTTTGTGTGTGTGTTTCTGTGTGTGTGTGTGTTTCTGTGCGTGTGTGTGTTTCTGTGTGTGTGTTTCTGTGCGTGTGCGTGTTTCTGTGCGTGTGCGTGTTTCTGTGTGTGTGTGTTTCTGTGCGTGTGCGTGTTTCTGTATGTGTGTGTGTGTGTGTTTCTGTGTGTGTGTTTCTGTGTGTGTGTGTGTGTGTTTCTGTGTGTGTGTTTCTGTGTGTGTGTGTGTGTGTTTCTGTGCGTGTGTGTGTTTCTGTGTGTGTGTGTGTTTCTGTGTTTCTGTGTGTCTGTGTGTTTCTGTGTGTGCGTGTGTGTTTCTGTGTGTGTGTGTGTGTGTTTCTGTGCGTGTGTGTGTTTCTGTGCGTGTGTGTGTTTCTGTGCGTGTGTGTGTTTCTGTGTGCGTGTTTCTGTGTGTGTGTGTGTGTGTGTGTGTTTCTGTGTGTGTGTGTGTTTCTGTGCGTGTGCGTGTTTCTGTGTGTGTGTGTGTTTTTCTGTGTTTGTGTGTGTTTCTGTGCGTGTGTTTCTGTGTGTGTGTGTTTCTGTGCGTGTGCGTGTTTCTGTGTGTGTGTGTTTTTCTGTGTTTGTGTGTGTTTCTGTGCGTGTGCGTGTGCGTGTTTGTGTGTGTGTGTTTCTGTGCATGTGTGTATTTCTGTGTGTGTGTGTTTCTGTGTGTGTGTGTGTTTCTGTGTGTGTGTGTGTGTGTGTTTCTGTGCGTGTGTGTGTTTCTGTGTGTGTGTGTGTGTTTCTGTGCGTGTGTGTGTTTCTGTGTGTGTGTGTGTTTCTGTGTGTGTGTGTGTGTGTTTCTGTGCGTGTGTGTGTTTCTGTGTGTGTGTTTCTGTGTGTGTGTGTGTTTCTGTGCGTGTGCGTGTTTCTGTGTGTGTGCGTGTTTCTGTGTGTTTGTGTGTGTTTCTGTGTGTGTGTGTTTCTGTGTGTGTGTGTGTGTGTGTTTCTGTGTGTGTGTTTCTGTGTGTGTGTGTGTGTGTTTCTGTGTGTGTGTTTCTGTGTGTGTGTGTGTGTTTCTGTGCGTGTGTGTGTTTCTGTGTGTGTGTGTGTGTTTCTGTGTTTCTGTGTTTCTGTGTGTGCGTGTGTGTTTCTGTGTGTGTGTGTGTGTGTTTCTGTGCGTGTGCGTGTTTCTGTGTGTGTGTGTGTGTTTCTGTGCGTGTGTGTGTTTCTGTGCGTGTGTGTATTTCTGTGTGTGTGTGTGTGTGTGTGTGTTTCTGTGTGTGTGTGTTTCTGTGCGTGTGCGTGTTTGTGTGTGTGTGTTTCTGTGCATGTGTGTATTTCTGTGTGTTTGTGTTTATGTGTGTGTGTGTGTTTCTGTGTGTGTGTGTGTGTGTGTGTGTGTTTCTGTGCGTGTGCGTGTTTCTGTGTGTGTGTGTGTGTGTGTTTCTGTGCGTGTGCGTGTTTCTGTGTGTGTGTGTGTGTTTCTGTGCGTGTGCATGTTTCTGTGTGTGTGTGTGTGTTCCTGTGCGTGTGTGTGTTTCTGTGTGTATGTGTGTTTCTGTGTGTGTTTGTGTTTCTGTGTGCGTGTTTCTGTGTGTGTGTGTGTGTTTCTGTGTGTGTGTGTGTTTCTGTGTGTGTGTTTCTGTGCGTGTGTGTGTTTCTGTGTGTGTGTGTTTCTTTGTGTGTGTGTGTTTCTGAGTGTGTGTTTCTGTGTGTGTGGGTGTTTCTGTGTGTGTGTGTGTGTGTGTGTGTTTCTGTGCGTGTGTGTGTTTCTGTGTGTGTGGGTGTTTCTGTGTGTGTGTGTGTTTCTGTGTGTGTGTGTGTGTTTCTGTGCGTGTGTGTGTTTCTGTGCGTGTGTTTCTGTGTGTGTGTGTGTTTCTGTGCGTGTGTGTGTTTCTGTGCGTGTGTGTGTTTCTGTGCGTGTGTGTGTTTCTGTGCGTGTGTGTGTGTTTCTGTGCCTGTGTGTGTTTCTGTGCGTGTGCGTGTTTCTGTGCGTGTGTGTGTTTCTGTGCGTGTGTGTGTTTCTGTGTGTGTGTGTGTTTCTCTGTGTGTGTGTGTGTGTTTCTGTGTGTGTGTGTGTGTTTCTGTGCGTGTGTGTGTTTCTGTGCGTGTGTGTGTTTCTGTGTGTGTGTGTGTTTCTGTGTGTGTGTGTGTTTCTGTGAGTGTGTGTGTTTCTGTGTGTGCGTGTGTGTTTCTGTGTGTGTGTGTGTTTCTGTGAGTGTGTGTGTTTCTGTGTGTGCGTGTGTGTTTCTGTGTGTGTGTGTGTTTCTGTGAGTGTGTGTGTTTCTGTGTGTGTGTGTGTGTTTCTGTGCGTGTGTGTGTTTCTGTGTGTGTGCGTGTTTCTGTGTGTGTGTGTGTTCCTGTGTGTTTGTGTGTGCGTGTTTCTGTGTGTTTGTGTGTTTCTGTGTACAAGCCTCCCATTGTCGAATAGTCTCTTACTATTTGTTCTCGATGCTCACTGAGGATGAATGAACAGTGGAATTTGTTTAGCCTCCTAATATTCTCCCCCCTTACCCCTGAATCCCAGTCAGCGAGGTTCCTGCGTTCCCCCTCTCCAATGCCCCTCTCCCTCCCTCCTCTCTGCCTCTCCTTCTACACCTCTCCACACTCTCTGATAACCAGTACGTCCCCTATCCAGCCAGCCCCCACATCCAACTCTTCATCACTGTCCACACATTCACTCAAACAAAGGCCATTCGGAAGGTGTGAAGGGGGAGTGATGGGATGTGATGGGACTCCTGTGTCATAGAGGATTGTTTGGGTGGGGCAGAGGGGGGAGAGAGGAGAGTACAGGGGCGGTTTGGGAGCTGGGGTAGGGAGGGGAGCAAAGGAGAGACCACGGGAAGGGAGAGCTGGGGTTGGAGGAGCTGACGAAGGGGGACCTGTGGAGCTGGGGGCAGGGGGCGGGGGAGCTGGGGACAGGGGGCGGGGGAGCTGGGGACAGGGGGAGCTGGGGACGCGGGGAAAGGGGAACTGGGGGTTGGGGGGACGCGGGGAACTGGGGGAGGGGGGAAGGGGGAGCTGGGGACAGGGGGAGCTGGGGTCAGGGGGAGCTGGGGACGCGGGGAAAGGGGAACTGGGGGTTGGGGGGACGCGGGGAACCGGGGGAGGGGGGAGGGGGGTAAAGGGGAACCGGGGTCTGTGCAGTGGCAGCGGACAGGTTTATACAGTAACCACGGGATAATTGTTGTCGTCCTCCTGTTTCAGGTCCTTCATTGCAGTGGGTTTTGGGGACCTCTCCAGGGGAACAGACGTGCAGGAGTCGGGGGCTGCCTGATCCTTACCTGTGAGCTGCTTCCCTTCCCGATGAGTGTGGAGCCAGGATTGCGCGCTGAGAGTTTCATCACCTGTCACAGCTTGGACATGAAATTCATGTACTGCTCCAGCAGGTCAGTCACAGCCACAACGGGTTAAACTGCCCCCTCCCCCCCCCCACATAACAACACACACCCACAACACCCCCCCCCACATAACAACACCCCCCCCACACCCCCCCCCCCCACAACCCCCCACATAACAACACACACACAACCCGCCCACAACCCCCCCACATAACCCCCCCACATAACAACACCCCCCCCACAACATCCCCCACAACACCCCCCTCACAACACCCCCCCAACAACACCCCCCCACAACACCCCCCCCCACACAACCCCCCCACAACACCCCCCTCACAACACCCCCCCAACAACACCCCCCCCCACAACTGCCCCCAAAACACACCCCCACACAACATCCCCAACAACACCCCCCCACAACACCCCCCCCACAACACCCCCCCCCCACAACACCCCCCCCACAACATCCCCCCACACAACCCCCCCCAACAACACCCCCCCCACACACCCCCCCACACAACCCCCCCACAACACCCCCCACAACACCCCCCAACAACACCCCCCCACAACACCCCCACACAACCCCCCCACAACACCCCCCCCACACACCCCCCCCACACAACCCCCCCACAACACCCCCCCCACACACCCCCCCACAACACCCCCACAC
>JANJGN010000037.1:15228914-15238914 GCA_026770705.1 Isurus oxyrinchus
CACACCCCCAAACCCAAACCCCCCAAACCCAAACCACACCCCCAAACCCAAACCACACCCCCAAACCCAAACCACACCCCCAAACCCAAACCACACCCCCAAACCTAAACCCCACCCCCAAACCCAAACCACACCCCCAAACCCAAACCCCCAAACCCAAACCCCCAAACCCAAACCCCATCCCCAAACCCAAACCCCCAAACCCCACCCCCAACCCAAACCACACCCCCAAACCTAAACCACACCCCCAAACCCAAACCACACCCCCAAACCCAAACCACACCCCCAAAACCCAAACCCCCAAACCCAAACCCCATCCCCAAACCCAAACCCCCAAACCCCACCCCCAACCCAAACCACACCCCCAAACCTAAACCACACCCCCAAACCCAAACCCCACCCCCAAACCCAAACCACAACCCCCAAACCCCACCCCCAAACCTAAACCCCACCCCAAACCCAAACCACACCCCCAAACCCAAACCACACCCCCAAACCTAAACCCCACCCCCCAAACCCAAACCACACCCCCAAACCTAAACCCCACCCCCAAACCCAAACCACACCCCCAAACCCAAACCACACCCCCAAACCCAAACCACACCCCCAAACCCAACCCCCACCCCCAAACCTAAACCCCACTCCAAAACCCAAACCACACCCCCAAACCGCACCCCCAAACCGCACCCCCAAACCGCACCCCCCAAACCCAAACCACACCCCCAAACCCCACCCCCAAACCCCACCCCCAAATCCAAACCACACCTCCAAACCCAAACCACACCCCCAAACCCCACCCCCAAATCCAAACCACACCCCAACCCAAACCCCACCCCCAATCCAACCACACCTCCAAACCCAAACCCACCCCAAACCCAACCCCCAAACCCAAACCCCCACCCCCAACCCAAACCACACCCCCAAACCCCACCCCCAAACCCAAACCACACCCCCAACCCAAACCACACCCCCAAACCCAAACCACACCCCCCAAACCACACCCCCAAAGCCAAACCACACCCCCAAACCCCAACCCCACCCCAAACCCCACCCCCAACCCAAACCACACCCTCAAACCCAAACCCCACCCCCAAACCCCACCCCCCAAACCCCACCCCCAAACCCAAACCACACCCCCAAACCCCACCCCCAAACCCAAACCCACACCCCCAAACCCAAACCCCACCCCCAACCCCAAACCACACCCCCAAACCCAAACCCCTCCCCCAAACCCAAACCGCATGCCCAAACCCCACACCCAAACCCAAACCACACCCCCCAAATCTAACCCCACCCCCAAACCTAAACCCCACCCCCAAACCTAACCCCACCCCCAAACCCCAAACTCCACACCCAAACCCTAACCACACCCCCAAACCTAAACCCCACCCCCAAACCCCACCCCCAAACCCCACCCCCAAACCCAAACCACACCCCCAAACCCAACCACACCCCCAAACCCAACCCCACCCCCAAACCCAAACCGCACACCCAGACCCCACCCCCAAACCCAAACCCCACCCCCAACCCAAACCACACCCCCAAACCCAAACCACACCCCAAACCCAAACCCCACCCCCCAACCCACCACACCCCCAACCTAACCCCACCCCAAACCCAAACCACACCCCCAAACCCCCACCCCCAAACCCCACCCCCCAACCCCAACCACACCCCCAAACCCAAACCCCACCCCCAAACCCAAACCGCACACCCAGACCCCACCCCCAACCCAAACCCCACCCCCCAACCCAACCCACACCCCCAAACCCAAACCACACCCCAAAACCACACCCACAAACCCCACCCCCAAACCCAAACCACACCCCCAAACCCCACCCCCAAACCCAACCCACACCCCCAAACCCAAACCCCCACCCCCAAACCCAAACCACACCCCCAACCCAAACCACACCCCCAACCCAAACCCCACCCCCAAACCACACCCCCCAAACCACACCCCCAAACCTAAACCCCACCCCCCAAACCACACCCCCAAACCTAAACCCCACCCCACAAACCCCGCCCCCAAACCTAAACCCCACCCCACAAACCCCGCCCCCAAACCTAAACCCCACCCCCAAACCCACACCCCCAAACCTAAACCCCACCCCCAAACCTAAACTACACACCCAAACCTAAACCCCACCCCCAAATCCAAACCACACCCCCAAACCCAAACCACACCCCCAAACCCTACCACCAAACTCAAACCCCACACCCAAACCCAAACCACACCCCCAAACCCAAACCACACCCCCCAAACCCAAACCACACCCCCAAACCCAAACCACACCCCCAAACCCAAACCACACCCCCAAACCCAAACCACACCCCCAAATGCAAACCACACCCCCAAACCCAAACCACACCCCCAAACCCAAACTCCACCTCCAAAACCCAAACCCCACCCCAAACCCAAACCACACCCCAAACCCAAACCACACCCCCAAAATCCAAACCCCACCCCCAAACCCAAACCACACCCCCAAACCCAAACCACACCCCCAAACCCAAACTCCACCTCCAAAACCCAAACCCCACCCCAAACCCAAACCACACCCCCAAAATCCAAACCCCACCCCCAAACCCAAACCACACCCCCAAACCCAAACCACACCCCCAAAATCCAAACCCCACCCCCAAACCCAAACCACACCCCCAAACCCAAACCTCACCCCCAAAACCCAAACCCAAACCACACCCCCAAAATCCAAACCCCACCCCCAAATGCTAACCCCACCCCCAAACCCCAAACCCCACCCCCAAATGCAAACCCCACCCCCAAACCCGAAACCACACCCCCAAACACCACTGCCAAACGCAAACCCCACCCCCAAACCCCAAACCTCACCCCCAAACCCCAAACCCCACCCCAAAACACAAACCCCACCCCCAAACACAAACCACACCCCCAAAACTTAAACCCAAACCACATCCCCAAACCCCAACCCCAAAACCAAACCCCACCCCCATACCCAAACCACACCCACAAACATCACCCCCAATCACAAACCCCAGCCCCAAACTCTACCCCCAAATGCAAATCCCAACCCCAAACACAAACCCGACCCCCAAACCCCAAACCCCTGCCCCATTCCCAAACCACACCCCCAAACACCACGCCCAAAGGCAAACCCCACCCCAAACCCCAAACACCACCCCTAAACCCCACCCCCATACCCAAAAGACACCCCCAAACCCAAACCCCAGCCCCAAACTCTACCCCCAAATGCAAATCCCAACCCCAAACACAAACCGCACCCCCAAACCCCAAACACCACCGCCAAATGCAAACCCCACCCCCAAACCCCAAACAACACTCCCAAACACAAACCCCACCCCCAAACGCAAACCCCAACCCCAAACCCCAAACCCCAAACCCCACCCCCAAACGCAAACCCCAACCCCAAACGCAAACCACACCCCCAAATCCCAAACCCCACCATCAAATGCAAACCCCACCCCCAAACGCAAACCCCACCCCCATACCCAAACCACACCCACAAACACCACCCCCAATCACAAACGCCACCCCAAACCCCAAACCCCAAACCCCAGCCCCAAACTCTACCCCCAAATGCAAATCCCAACCCCAAACACAAACCCCACCCCCAAACCCGAAACCCCTGCCCCATTCCCAAACCACACCCCCAAACACCACGCCCATACCCAAAAGACACCCCCAAACCCCAAACCCACCCCCAAACCCCACCCCAAACCCCAAACACCACCCCTAAACCCCACCCCCATACCCAAAAGACACCCCCAAACCCCAACCCCACCCCCAAACCCAAACCCCAGCCCCAAACAACACCCCCCAAACCCCAACCCCACCCCCAAACCCCAGCCCCAAACTTCACCCCCAAACGCAAATCCCAACCCCAAACACAAACCCCACCCCAAACCCCAAACCCCAGCCGCATTCCCAAACCACACCCCCAAACACCATGCCCAAATGCAAACCCCACCCCCAAACCCCAAACCCACCCCCACCCCCAAACCCCAAACCCCACACCCGAAGGCAAACCCCACCCCCAAACCCCAAACCCCACCCCCAAACCCCAAACCCCACACCCGAAGGCAAACCCCACCCCCAAACCCCAAACCACACCCCCAAACACAAACCCCACCCCCAAACCCCAAACCCCACACCCCCAAACACAAACCCCACCCCCAAACCCCAAACCACACCCCCAAACTCCAAACCCACCCCCATACCCCACCCCCAAACTCCACCCCCAAACACCATCCCAAACCACAACCCCATCCCCAAACCCCACACCCCACCCCCAAAACCCACCCCCACCCCAGACTCCACCCCCCACACCACATCCCCACCCCCAAACCCCACCCCAAACCCCACCCCCACTCTCAAATCGGAAACCCCAAACCCCAACCCAACACCAAACCCCAACCCCAAACTCAAACCCCAACCCCACCCCCCAAACCCCACACCACACCCCCACATCCCCACCCCCAACCCCACTTCACATGCAAACTACACCCTCACCCCCAAATCCCCACCCCACCCCCACACTACATCCAAAACACCCGAACACTAAACCCCAATCCCCAACTCTACACCCAAACCCCACCCACATCCCCAAAACCCACCCCCTCCCCATACCCCAAACCACAAACTCCACCCCACCCCCAAACTCCGCCCCCACCCACAAACCCCAACGCCACACCCAAACCCCATTCCAAACCCCAATCCCCAACCCCACCCCCAACCCCCACCCCCAACCCCCCACCCCAAACCCCACCCCCAAACCCCACCCCAAACCCCACCCCCAAACCCCCACCCCAAACCCCACCCCCAAACCCCACCCCAAACCCCACCCCCAAACCACACTACACTCAAAACCCCAATCCCCAAACTCCACCCCACCGCCAAACCCGAAACCCGAATCAGCCAACTCTACCCCCAAACCCCACCCATACCCCAAATCCCACCCCTTCCCCATACCCCAACCCCAAACTCCACCCCCCACCCCAAACCCCATACCCCATCCCAAACCCAAATCCCAAACCCCACCCCCAAACACCACCCATACTCCCAAAACGCACCCCTTCCCCATACCCCATACCCCACCCCCCAAACTCCACTCCCAAACCCCAACCCCAATCCTCCACCCCCACCTGAAACTCCACCCCCACCCGCAAAATCCACCCCACCCCCCAAATTCAATCCCCAAACTCCAACCCCAATCCCCAAACCCACCCCCAAACCCCACCCCTACCCCCAAACCCCAATCCCCAACCCAACCCCCAAACCCCATCCCCAAACCCTACCCCTACCTCCAAACCCCAACACCCAACCGCACCCCGAAACCCCACACTCCACCCCCACTCCCCACCCTCAAACCCCACCCCAAACCCCACCCCCAAACCCCAACCCTGCACCAAACCTCATCCCAAATCCCAATCCTCCACCCCCACACCAAACTCCAACCCCTCCCCCAAACCCCAAAACCCCAACCCCAAACCGAAACCCCATCCCAAACCCCAATCCCCAACACAACCCCAAATCTCACTCCCACCCCAACACCACCCCCAAACCCCACCCCTATCCCACCCCCCACGCTCAAACCCAAAACCCCAATCCCAACCCAACCCCAAACCGCACCCCCAACTCTACCCACAACCCCAAACCCCACCCACACACCCCACCCCCACACCCGCACCCCCAACCCCACCTCACAGCCAAACTACACCCTCACCCCTAAATCCCCACCCCAACCCCAAATGACACCCAAAACCCAAAACCCCAATCCCCATCACCCCCCAAACCCCAATCCCCACCCCCACCCCTACTCCCAAACCCTTACCCCGAATCCCCAACTCTACCCCCACACCCCATCCCCAACCCCACCCCAAACCCCACCCACTCCCCATACCCCACCCCCAAATTCCACCCCCATCCCCAACCCCACTCCCAAGCCCTAATCCTCCACCCCACCCCTACCCCAAAACCCACCACTACCCCCAAACCCCAATCCCCAATCCCACCCCCAAACCCTACCCCCAAACCCCAACCCCAAACTCCAAACCCCATCCCAAACCCCAATCCCCACCCCCACCCCTACCCCCAAACCCTAAACCTGAATCCTCAACTCTACCCCCAAACCCCACCCCCAAGCCCACCACAAACCCCAGTCCCCAACCCCACCCCCAAAACCCACCCACTCCCCATACCCTACCCCCAAACTCCACCCCCACCACAAACCCCAATCCCGCACAACACCAAAACCCACCCACTCCCCATACCCTACCCCCAAACTCCACCCCATCCCCAAACTCCACCCCCAACCCACACCCAAACCCCATCCCAAACCCAAGTCCCCAACCCCACCCCTAAACCCCACCCCCACCCTCCAACCCCACCCCACCCCCAAACCCCACCCCTACCACCAAACCCCAATACCAAATTCCAAACCCCATCCCAAGCCCCAATCCCAAACCCCACCCCCACACCCCACACCCGACCCCTAGAACCCACCCCCATCCCACCCCCAACCCGGACTCCACCTCCAAACCACATCCCCACCCCCAAACCTCACCCCCACCCCAAACCCCACCCCAAACTCCACACCAAATCCCACCCCCACCCCAAA
Source organism: Isurus oxyrinchus (assembly GCA_026770705.1). NCBI lineage: Eukaryota > Metazoa > Chordata > Chondrichthyes > Lamniformes > Lamnidae > Isurus > Isurus oxyrinchus. Next base: position 15,235,535 of record JANJGN010000037.1, read on the forward strand.
CCTCACCCCCACCCCAAACCCCACCACAAAGACCAACCCCAAACCCCACCACCACACCCCAACCCCACTCCCAACCCCCACCCCAAAACCCACCCCCAAACCCCACCCCCACAACCCCACGCCCAACCCCACCGAACCCCACCCCCAAACTGCAACCCCACCCCAAAACCCCACCCCGACGCTACCCATTCCCAAACCTCAATCCCCACCCCCACACCTACCCCCAAACCCCACAACCCCAACCCACCCTGAACCCCACCACAACTTCACCCCCCACCCCTACCGCCAAACCCCAATCCCCAACTCCACCCCAAACACCACCCCCAAACACCAACTCCACTCCAAACCCAAATCCTCCACCCCCACCCCCAATTCCCAAGACCCATCCAAACCCCAACCCCAAACTCCAACCCCACACTCAAACCCCAAACTCCAACCCCACCCCCAAACCCCACCGCCATCCCCAAACCCCAAATCCCCACACCCGCCTCCACCCCTACACCCAACCCCACACCTAGCACCCACCCCCAACCCCAACCCCACCCCCAAGCCCCAGCCCCACATCCATCTCCACCCCCTACATCCAACAGCCAACCCCACCCCCAACCCTATACCCAACAGCCAACTCCAACCCCACCCCCAATACCCACACCCACCCCCAGCTCAATATCCAGCACCCACCCCCAACCCCACACCCAACACCCACCCCCACCCCAACACCCACCCCCACACCCAGAACCCCCATAAACTCAACAACTCCCACACCCAAACCACAGCTCCACACAAACACCACCCCAGACCCCCAACACCCCACCCATACCTATACCCAAAACCCACCCACCTGCCACCTGCATCCCACCCATAACACACACTGACACACATACCCAATTCCCAACTCAAAACCAAATACCACCAACACCCAATTCCCACCTCACGCCCACACCCCACCCATACCCTCTCCCCCAACCCTATATTCACACTCACTCCTTCCCCAAATCTATTCCCACACTCACCCGCTCCCCAAGCCCATACTCTCCTATACACACTTCCGCAACCCCATAGCCACCTTCACCCCTTCCGCAACCCCATACCCACCCTCATTCCCTTCCCCAATTCCATATCCAACCTCATTCCACTCCCCAACCCCATACCCACCCTCACCCCCTTCCCCAACCCCATATCCACCGTCACTCCCTTCCCCAACCCCATACCCACCCTCACTCCCTTTCCCATCCCATACCCACCCTCACCCCCTTCAGCAACCCCATAACCACCCTCACTCCCTTCCCCAACCCCACATGCGCCCTCACACCCCTCCCCAACCCCATACCCACCCTCATTCACAACTCTGACCCGACACCTGCCCTCACCCCCTTCCCCAACCCGATACTCAACCTCACCCTGTCCCCAGCCCCGCACTGATCCTCACCCCCTTCCCAGCCTCATACCCACCTTCACTCCTTCCCCCAACCCAATACCCACTCTCACCCTCTTCCTCAACCCCATACCCACCCTCACTCCCTTCCCCAACCCTATACCCACCTTCACCCTCTTCACCAACCCCATACCCACCTTAACTCCCTTTGCCAATCCCATACCCACCCTCACCCCCTTCCCCAACCCCATACCCACACCACCTTCCCCAACTCCATACCCCTTATCCCCTTTCCCAACTGCATACCCACCCTCACCCCGTTCCCCCAACCTAATACCCACCCACACCTCCATCTCCAGCCACATACTCACCCTCACCTCTTCCCCAACCCCATACCCACCCTTATCCCCTTTCCCAATTTCATACCCACCCTCACCCCCTTCCCCCAACCCAGTACCCACTCTCACCCTCTTCCCCAATCCCATACCCACCCTCACCCCCTTCCCCCAACCCAGTACCCACCCTCACCCCATTCCCCCAACCCAGTACCCACTCTCACCCTCTTCCCCAACCCCATACCCACCTTCACCCTCTTCACCAACCCCATACCCACCTTAACTCCCTTTGCCAATCCCATACCCACCCTCACCCGCTTCCCCAACCCCATACCCACACCACCTTCCCCGACCCCATACTCAACCTTATCCCCTTTCCCAACTGCATACCCACCCTCACCCCCTTTCCCCAACCTAATACCCTTCCACATCTCCATCTCCATCCACATACTCACTCTCACCTCTTCCCCAAATGCATACCCACCCTCACCCACTTCCCCCAACTGCATACCTACCCTCACTCCCTTTCTCAACCTCATACACACCCTCACCCCCTTCAGTGATCCCATACCCACCCTCACATTCTTCCCATAACCCCCCCGCCCACCCTCACTCCCTTCCCCAACCCCACACGCACCCTCACACCCCTCCCCAACCCCATACCCACCCTCATTCACAACTCCGACCCCACACACACCCTCAACCCCTTTCCCAACCCGATACCCAAACTCATCCCATCCCCAGCCCCGCACTGATCCTCACCCCTTCCCAGCCTCATACCCACCCTCACTCCCTTCCCCCAACCCCATACCCAACCTCACCCCCTTCCCCAACACCATACCCACCTTCACCCCCTTCCCCAACCACATACCCACCCTCACTCCCTACCCCAACCCCATACCCGCACTCACCCCCTTTCCCAACCCGATACCCAACCTTGCCCTGTCTCCAGTCCCACACTGATCCTCACCCCCTTCCCAGCCTCATACCCACCCTCACTCCCTTCCCCAACCCAGTACCCACCCTCACCCCCTTCCCCAACCCCATAGCCACCTTCACTCCCTTCTCCAACCCTATACCCACCCTTATCCCCTTTCCTAACTCCATACCCACCCTCACCCCTTCATAACCCCATACCAACTCTCAACGCTTCCCCAAATGCATATCCACTCTCATCCCCTTCTCCAACCAATACCCACCCTCACCCCCTTCCACAAAACCATACCCATCCTCACCCACTTGCTGAATCCTGTACCCTCTGTCGCCCCATTCCCCAGCCTCATGCCCACCTTCAGCCCCTTCCTGAACTCCATACCCACACTCGCCCCCTTCACCAAACCCATATACACCCTCACCCCATTCTGCAACTGCATACCCACCCACATCCCCTTCCCCAAACCAATGCCCACCCTCAGCCTTTCCCCAACCTATAGCCACCCTCACCCCATCCCCAAATACGATACCAATTCTCAGCCATTCCCTCAACCCGATACCCACCCTCACGCCCTTCCCCAACATAATACCCACCCTCACCCTCTTCTGCAATCGCATACATACCTTCACCCACTCCCCCAACCCCATACCCACCTTCACCTCCTTCCCCGACACCATACCCACCTTCACCCCCTTCCCAAACACCATACCCACCCACAACCCCTTCCCCAACCACA